>PVIC010002328.1:0-78780 GCA_004025085.1 Thryonomys swinderianus | reverse complement strand
GGGGGGCGGGGGGCGGAGGGTTAGCTGAGTGGTTCCGGCGCCTGCCTCGCAAGCGCAAGGTCGAGTTCGATCCCTGGTAACCACATACAATGCTGGGTGTGGAGACTCACGCCTGTCATCCCAGCACTCGGGAGGCAGAGACAGGAGGATTGCTGAGTTCGAAGCTTGCCTGGGCTACATAGTGAGCTCAGAGCCAGCCTGAACTACAAAGCGAGACCCTGTCTCAAAAAAAAAAAAAAAAAAAAAAAAAAAAAAAAAAGAGAAAAGAAAAAAGGAAAGCAACTCCAGAGTTGGTAATTTCAATATATTTGTGACAAATACACTTTTTCTAGTTTCTTTGCTTTTAGTTTTAGGTAGGACTGTTATATGTAGAAGTCTGCCAATTAATCCTTTAATCAGGAACTAACCAAAGAAGTAAGCAAATAGTTTGATACCAGAATGTTTATAAACATCCTGTTTATAACATGCCAGATCCTGGTAGAGTTTTTTTGAATATACATTTCTAAATTCACTTGCCAAACGGTTTCAAAATAGATTCAGTGGTGGCCAAGGGCAGTCAATAGGGTAAGATGAGAAATTATAATGAGTTCTTTAGCTGTGATAATACATTCACTTAACAATTATCTATCAAGCGCCCATCGTGCTGCAGGTACTCTGTTAGGTCAAATTAGGTCTCTGGGAACAAATGACCCACGGGGCTGCCACTGGTTCTGTGCACCCTGAGTCAGTAGGATGCTGCGGACGGCAGGGCTGGGCAGCAATCCTGCAGCTTGTTTGACCCCAGGCCTCCTCCCCCTCATCTGGGCTCTGACTCTCCCTGGATGTGTGGCCTGGAGGAAGACTAGCTTCACCTCTCGGGCTCCAGCTGCCTCATTTGTAAAACAAGGATAATCCTGACCCAGTTTGAGGCACTGTGCTGAAGAATAAGCGTAAAGTATTCAGGGCTTGTTTATATCTTTCCAGTGCCAGGTGGATCCTACATGTTAATAGCAATGTTGCTTCCTTCCTTTGGAAACTGTGTATTTATTCTTTAAGAAAAAATAAAGGGTGGGAAATGAGGTTCAGTAATTAAAGGGACATTTCATTTTTATTTTCCTTAGAAAATCCAGATTAACAATTACAGAAATCTACCTCCATTTCCCAACTCCAGACAAAAGTAAAGGGAATCCAAGTTCTGGGAAAGTTCAGTGCCATGCCAAGGGCAGATCTAGAAATCTAGGTAAACTGCTGCCAATCCCAAGAGATAAAATTAACTCAACATTTTAAAAAAAATCATAAAAGTAACTCACTGTTTCCTCTTTCTCCTTTTTGGAAAGGGTCATTTTTTAAAAAGCAGTACTTAAAAAACATGCAGGTTGTATAAAAGTTGCCGTGCCAAAGAGAAGGCACAGGGGCACTGAAAAGATACCAACCATGAAGTCCAAAGGAGAAATAAATGTACAAATAGCTCCTTCTGCTCTCTCAAACAGCATTCACTTCCCAACATTAGGACATACGTGCACATGAAATACCTACTGCTGACAGAGAGGGGGTGCAGACAGAGTAGGGGCTGGAGGCAATGCAGGCACTAGAATATGGAAGATGGGGTGTAGCTGGGGAGACTTTTCCTTCAGCCACAGTATGCCCAGAGAGGAAGCACAGCTCTCGCTCCTAGCGTCAACATCTCCGGCAGAAGACAGGATGTTTTCTAGTTCCTGTAAAATACTTATTTCTACACTATCTTCAAATTCTCTCTGGTCCCTCTGCCAGGTAAGTATTGTCAACAGAATGTTCACAGACTGAAACCTGTACAGAAGCCCCCATTTCTCTCTCCTTTCCAGACGCTATGGACCCGTGGAGGGCTGGATGCAAAAAACTCAAGAGAACAAATGTCTCTCCTTTTCTCTGCCTCGAGGGTAACAGCGGGGAGGATCTTCATCCTGTTGCCCCTGCTCATCACTCTCGTTAGACCCCACCCCCACCCCGCTCCCCAGAGCACATGTGCACCAGGAGCTGTCCCTGGCAGTACTTTCAACATGGACACCTGATTAAGTACAAAGCTTGCAACTTCCGAAGCGGGTGGGGCACAAAGGGTGAGGCGTGAGGTTTACTCAGAGGGACCTGATGAGTGGGGCTCTGATGGATTCCGTAATTGCTCTTTTAAAAGGGAGCTGTAAAAATTATCTTTAAAATGCTTGTTGATGCCCTGTGGGTATGAGTCAGTTTGTGAAGCAGGATCAAAATGGGTCCTCTATTATGGGTTTCTGCTGGCTCTTTGATTCTAAACAACTTTATTAATGTTAATAGGAGTTATGCACACATCAATGAGAGAATAAATTCCTCAGGTTTAAGGGAGTTTCAATTAATGACCTGTAATAAGCGACGTAAAATGCTTTTTAATTTTCTTTCAAGTAATGATACAATGATACACCACCCCAGAAGAGCTGAAAATCAAGCTCAGTGGTCTCAGCACAGGGCAGAAAGGCCCAGAAGGTGGGAGGAACAAGGCTCTCTAGCTCCACAGGGCTCTTCAAGGAAGTCCTAGTTGTCACTTGTGGTAGTGTAGCAGGGGGGACAGACACAACATGCTGAAGGCGAAACAGATGCGATGAAGGGAGAAGAAAACGCACCAAAAAATGAGACTGACGCAGAAGGAATTTACTATCTTCTAAAATAGGAACCACTGCAACGGTGCTTCCCAAATCTGTCACAGCACTGTTCCACTTTCTTCTGAGCCTAAGTTAATACTATTCAGTGACTTCCAAAAATACCGAGACAAAATGGGAGCTTAAGTTGCAAGGATGATGCAGCAGGGTTCTTAATGAACAGGTTATTTTGTAGTGGCACAGAGCCCTGCCTCCAACTTCCGGAAGCTCAGCTTCTGACTTAACCCTCTTCTGCCCAAGACTGTGGCTCTCACCTCAGTTTTGCTCAGGAGAAACCAAACGCCAGGTTACTAATAACCACTGAGGGAGCCGGGCGTGGTGGCTCATGCCTGTAATCCCAGCACTCGGGAGGCAGAGACAGGAGGATTGCTGAGTTCGAGGCTTGCCTGGGCTCCACAGTGAGCTCAGAGCCAGCCCAAACTACAAAGCGAGACCCTGTCTCAAAAAAAAACCAAAAAACCAAAAAACTAATAACCACTGAGGGCAACAGGTAATAGGCCATGGGGGTTGCAGCCAAAATAAACATATATGATAAATATCAAAATTCCACAATTTGAAAATTTTTAACCTAATAATCTGCTCAAAACAGTATTTTCTGTTCCATGCTTAGTCATCTTGTGCTTTCTTTACATCTTATCCTAATGCTTCACAGACGGTCAAAAAGACCTCAGCCTAATGCTGGGCGTGGTGGCTCACGCCTGTAATCCCAGCACTCGGGAGGCAGAGACGGGAGGATTGCTGAGTTCGCGGCGGCTTGCCTGGGCACCATAGTGAGCTCAGGGCCAGCCTGAACTACAAAGCGAGACCCTGTCTCCAAAAAAAAGCAAAAAAAAAAAAAAAAAAAAAAAAAGACCTCAGCCAACCAACAGCAAGGTCTACATTAAGGACTAAGTGACAGAGGAAAGGGAACATCTGTTTAGTGGCCCTGTAACTAGTCATTCCTGAGACAGCCTCTAACCTCAGGTAGATAAGGGCATTCTGTGTACTCCGTGGACATCTCTACACTTGGCAGTCTTTAGAGCACTTTGAGTTTGAAGGGTATTCTACTGGGACATCCTTTGTACACCATTTCCATCATAATCAATACAGAACTCCATACACTATGTACAGTTTATTTAGAAATAGATGCCTTTTCAAAGAAGTCCCCTATTTTTCCTGTATCACTTAGTCTTGCCACACTGAAAGAGAATGGTAAGTCTTTCAACACACAGTTTAACAAATATTTACAGGGACGGAAATTTGCTGGGTGAGAAAATCATAAATGCCACAATACTAAAATTTAGCAAAACTTCCATACTAACCACTTAGATGTACCTCAGAATACACCACCTCCTCTCTATTATCGATAAACTGTGGAGTTTTTCCAGGGGTCCAGATTACAGCAGAAAAACATGAGCCAATTACAAAAATCCCAAGTGATTCTGACATGTGACAAAAATGGTACCTGGGTTGTGTACTGTTTTGGACCCCTCTTTCCTCTCACTCTATATTCTGGAGACAGCCTCCCTGTGAGCAAAAGACTTGGCAAAAAAAGGTTATACACCTGTTTTACCTTTCCACAATGCCAAGCATGAACGTTGGGCCTCAGGGAAAGATCTCTCTATAACAAGTGACAGAACAAGGTGCAAAATACCAGATAGGTGACAATGTAGAGAATAAGGCACCATTTTCAGCATTCAAAATGTCTGTGCACAACTTGTCAGAGAGCTATACCCACATCCAAGTTAACTAACAGTGCAATACTTTGATTTTTTTACCAAGATGGATATACACTGGGTGTTGAAGGAACTGGGAAAAACTTCGAGTTTTCCCTCTTATATGTTTTTCTTGGCAAGGAAATCCCCAAATCTGGTATCAGAATATGAACAGAATCCTGCTGAAGTTCCTCTAAGTGAGAAAAATGAAAACGAAGCATGTCTATTGTATATCCACTGTTCTCTAGTAAAGGCCCCACCTGTTCTGAGAACCATCCACAGGATCCTCCATCTGCCTCAGAACAGCTGCTTCTGCTAAACTTTCCAAGGGTGTGCTGCTGCTTTATCCCGGGAGCCGTAATTGATAGGTCTCTGGTTTTCCAAGACAGGTGCCTTTCAGAGGTACACACTGTCTAAAAGTATTCAATCACTTAGAATATTTGAGCTTCATTAAAAGGTTTTAAGTCATGCCATTTGTACTGTTTAACTATGAAATTTCACTCTATAAATCTTAACATTAATAAACATCCATGAGTTTCCTATTCTCAAATTACTCTGAATTAAGGCCCATAAACTACAGTGCTGATCAGGTCCCAGTTAGGTTCACTCATCATGAACACATTTTTAGTTTCTCATTGTTTCATAGTCTCCAATCTGCAAGCAGAAGTCAAGTGTAACTTATGCTAAGGTCAGGGAAGGAAGTGGCCCACTTCATATTCTGAGCCAGCAACTCCTGGGGCTAAGTGGGGGAAGAGCACAGAGATAAACAGCAATACAAGAAGCTAAACAATAGGGTGTCTGCCTATGGTTTTGACTGGCCACAGTGTTTAACACTGTCACTCCCGAGATAAAAGAAGGAACAAATGCCAAGGATAATTTCATCTCTGCTGCCAACAGTATAAAGGTAAAGTCATCCGAAGAAACAATCTGGGGGAAACAGATACACATGGAATTTCAGCTTCCCAAAGAAGCCATGTTGTGTGGCTATTTTGCTCTGAAGAAATACTACAAAATACCCAAGTCAGGAACAGCTTAAACCACATGGAATTAGAACAGGAAAAGCTTCCTCTCTCCTCTATATGACCTTCTCCCCTCCAAATAGTTTCCCACGTGCTACTTTACTGAGTGGATGGAGCTACTGGTTTCACTGTGTTTTCTCAACCTCAAATCCACAGTTTATGTCGAAGACTGCTCAAGTAAACCAAATAAACTTTACAAGAACGTTTCATTTCCGTGACCTTAAAAGTTGAGAAGCGATGATGTCACGGTTCTCAAAACACAGACAAGCCACACTTACGGATTCAGAAAAAGCAAGGCTAAGTTGTGCCTCGGAGCACATCCACATCTGCCATCACCATGCAATTCTCAGGCGCTGGAGGAACCAGGGTGGAAACCTGCCGGGGGCAGGGGGCGCACCTTCCTCCACTCTCCCCGCACGTGTCCCTTCTCCCCAGCTGGATACTGCCGCCTGGGAGCTCCCAAACAGCTCCCAAACGGCTGGTAGTGTATCTCTGCCCCATACACGAACGTGTTCTTGAACTGTAAAAACCATCACATTTTCCTTCACTTTTCTTCCTTCCTTCTTTCTCTCCTGTATTTTCATCCCACCCTCTTCCTTCCTTTTGCCAGAAGGTAACAAAACTTTGGGTTTCTCTTCCATTTTGCAGAGTAGCTGGAGACATACATGACATGCCCTACACTAACTCCAATGTAACGAGTGGCAACTATCTCAATTTTTGGTGTCTAGTTCTTATTAATTGGGATAAAAAAGACAACCAAGTCTTTGGGTAACAGCCAAAGGCAATACTTAGACCAACAAAAATTAAGGAGGAATGTGGTCTTTTCCTCACTAACCTTGTGTGAAAAGCTGAAAGTCTAAAAAAAAATAAGAAAACCGAAAGTTCAGTAAGAATTCGCTATGTCAGCACCTTGTAGCTGCAGGAACTCTGTGAAGATGAAAGAATTCTGCTCCTGTTCCAGGCTTCATTGATCCTTTGCCCAGTGATTCAAGTCACAACATGGTCTCTTTAGTCCTCAGCTTTCCTTTTTTTTTTTCTTTCTGGTATTGGGGAATCGAACTCCGACCTTGTGCTTGTGAGGCAGGCGTGGCAGCACTGAGCAACATCCTTGGAGGTCTTCGGCTTTCTTATGAAACAAAGAAGGTAGGCCAGGTGATTGCCATGGTTGCCATGCCCCTCTGCCTCCCTGTATCCTGGGTTGATCACTGGCCTGTGCTAGTCTGCCTCACGGGCGTCTTGGGAGTGGAACTCTCCATGTCCTGACTTCAGTCCTGGGCCCCTTCTGCCAGCCCCAAAGACACTAGTGGCTCTAAGTGTTTTTACAGTGGCACCTTGGTCCTACCGTGGATTCTCCAGGATTGCCAAGGGCTCGGAGTGCCAGCTTTAAAGGCTGTTCTCATATCAGCCCTTCATCCTTAGCTTCCCATCGCTAAACCAATGTCCTCTCCAAGCTGCCAAACATAAAGTGCTCAGCCACCATGAACACTGCCATATTAAATTCAAGAAATCAGGTTAAATCTGATTTTCTGGCAAACAATTTCAACCATATTTATATGAAAAATGATTCGTTATTTATCTGAAATTCAAATTTAACTGGGCATCCTGTATTTCTTTGTTAAATCTGGCAGTCTTATGTGTGACAGATGCTTTGTTACTGATGTTAGCCTTAGGCTACCTCACCCAGCTAGCTAGCTTCTATGCAGGATCAAACCACCATTGATCTGACTTCTAGATCTTACCTGATCAAGAGTCTATGGAGTTCATTTTCCTTTCTGGTGTTTTATTGGCCTCACATCATGACATCTTACATCTGGGTTCCCTCCTTCCAAGGTCCCAGGAATTCTCTACTGACTATAGTTCCTTTACTTTGGCTGATGGACACAATCTGAAGGAGTTAATTCATGCACATGTGTCACTCACCACCTGATGAGTCATCAATTCCTATGAAGCAACTGCTTTTCTTTAAAGGCCATTTATAGGCCCCAGTCAAAATGATCCAATTACTGGTCTTCTAAAAACTGAAGTGAAAAAAATGTAGGCAGCGCAGGAGAAAGGCATTGAGCGTAGGGGGAGCTAGCTTTCACAACCGCTCATGCATTTCCTAGTATTTCTTTCTCTTCTGAACCCACAATTTTCATAGTGGTCAGACAACCTGTGGATAAGGAAGAAGGGAAAAGAGAAAGTGGAGTAGGATGGAGCGGGAAGATGGGGTTGCTTTGTCAATGGGTCTCCCACTTTGCCCCCAACTTGCAGTCAACTTCAAGGAATCTCGCGTAGTACTAGGACTTCTCGACAACAGCATCAATTTAGAATATGGAAAACACAAAGCCTGACCAACTTTATCCTTTTTGACCTTCATTTATTCTGAGAGGGAATACAGTTTTGCACAAGTTTCTGTGCTGGTTAGAAATAACTTCAGGAGCTATTTAGTGCCATCTCTTTCTTTCCGAGGCAAATCAGTCTAGATGGTTCTGCAGCTCTTGAGGCCCATCAGGAGCTCTCAAGTTTGTCTCACTGGGTCAGATCAATCTTCTTCAGGCCCAGCTCTTGTGTAAGGACTTGGCCCTTGGTGATTCTATCTAAGATGATCCTCCTTTGTGACATCACAACTCATCAGCTAAAAGTCACCTAAAAGAAGAGGCTTAAAAATAAATGTAATACAGGGCTGGGGATTTAGTTCAATGGTTCCGACTTCTCCCTTGCAAACACAAGGTCCTGAATTCATCCCTGGTAATCACATACCACAGTGCCGGGCGTGGTGACTCACACCCACCAGCAATCAGTACCACATACCACAATGCCAGGCATGGTGGCTCATGCCCATAATCCCAGGATTTAGGAGGCAGAGGCAGGAGGGTTGTTGTGAGTTCAAGGCTTGCTTGGGCTACACAGTGAGCTCAGGGCCAGCCTGAACTACAAAGCAAGACCCCGTCACAAGGAAGAAAAAAGAAAAGAAAAGAAAAGAAAGAAATGCAAAATAGAATAAAATAGTTCACTGTACTTTGCAAGTAGTTACTGATCCTCCTTTGACCCTTTTGGGAAGACAGAAATGCCATGTATCCTGACCCACTACTATAAATGAGGTGAATCATTACTAAGTTGGGGCTGAGAAATTCGGACTGAAAATTCTGCACACCCACTGTAGGGTAGGCGGAGGTCCCTAGGGTCTGCCCCATTATATGGTAGAATACATGTGACAATTACCCTTATATCTTTGTCCTGAGCTTAGGTGTGACATGCTTCAGGTAGTAATAAGGTTCTAGTGGAAATGGGAAGTGTTGGGGGAATGACATTTTTAAAGAATTTGACATCATTACTTTTTTTTTTTTTTTGAGACAGAGTCTTGCTTTATAGTTCAGGCTGGCCCTGAGCTCACTATGTAGCCCAGGCAAACCTTGAACTCAGCAATCCTCCTGCCTCTGCCTCCCGAGTGCTGGGATTACAGGCGTGAGCCACCAAGCCCGGCAGAATTTTACATTATTACCTAATGCTCCTTGCCACCAAGGGAGCAACAAACTCTTTGGTCCAAGCAAGACGTGAACTTGTGTCTTTTGGACATTTATGTCCCCTGCCCACTGTGCTCTATTTGTTCCACTCAGGGTACTGAGCACCAATTTCCCCTTCCCTGGGACAACTGCAATGCTTATCTTTCAGTGGGCCTGCTCCCTCACACAGACTGAGCACTTCACAGGCTTACAACAAGGGCTCTATTGAAATTATTTTAACAGGGGACTTGTTTACAACATTATTTGCAGCAAAACACTGCCCTTTATTTAGGTTATTACATTTTACAGTTGAGATATACTTTGGTAGTCTATAAGAATTTTTTTTTTTTCCTTAGTGGATGATGGGTAAAGAACTGTGGCAAGACCAATTCTGGACTTTATCCTGCATAACATAGTCTCTTTTCTTCAAAATCTTGCAGAGTGCGCCAGTCCCTCTTGCTAATGTATCAGTTCACCATTGTTGACAAGGAGTTGAAAGAGCAATTATTTCCCTCTTTCTTAAAAGAGTTTTATTCATTTTTCCATTATATTTTTAGGGTAATTTTTTCAGTATTACAGGCAGGATTTTGCCATAGTGCCCATTCTGGGATTACAGGTATGTGCCACCATGCCTGGCAAGGTTAATTTTTATTTATAATCAGAGGTATTTCTCTTAATTTCTCATTCATTAATTTCCAGACCAGAACAACACATGTCAAAGAAGTAGAAATCCGGTGTCATTCATTACTGTTCAGAGTGATACCCACATTTCAGTACCATAAATGATCGTAGTTTGTAGGTCCAGTGAACTACAAAGATTAATCTTGCAAGGGCCTTAAGGCTACCTTCAGTGCCACCCAGTGTGTGTATGGCGGGGGGGGGGGGGGAGGAGCCTGCACCTGTACAGTTTCTGCTGGGGATTCTGGAGCACCCTCACTTTGAGAACCACACTAGTATGGAATATACTACTGTTAAAGCTCAGGTCAGAGATCATCCAACCCCTTGGGACCAGGCAGCTTTGCTGTGTAACAAAGGCACCCAGGCAGCAACTCTGTAAATGTGCCTTCCACCTGTCACAGTACCAGTGGAGACAGGCAGCACCTTCGAACTGTGTCAATCTGAGGAAAATTTAAACAAAGGGTAGTTACAAAGAAATGAACAAAGCACAGGAAAACCACAAGGCTTAGAGTGGTCTAATAATGAGGGTGGGGGATAAGTAAAGGTGGGTTCTGTTATACTTTAAGGCTTGAGCAGCTGGGTAAGGGAGCAGATGCCTAAATTCAGGACAGAAATGCTCCTAGAGAGGGAGTTGTGACCACCATGGTAGCGCCACAGGCGATCGTAAGGAGCTCCCCAGAGAATAAGTTTCCTGACCTCCTTCTCCTCCCCACTTCAATCTGAGTGCTCTCCTTACTAAACCCAACCAGAGTAAATAAGTGCACTGAGATAGTGCACAGAAGTCAAGCTATTGGCACACTGAACAGAGTGGCAAAAAGTGGAAAGTGGCACAGGGTAGATGCCTAGTAGGAAATCTGCAAAGAAAATTCACCACGAAGTATCAAACTCTCTCTGTCACCATTACTGTAGAAAATAGGATCCTGCTGCTGAAACCTGGGCCACATCCGCAGAAGCTATAGGATACAAACAGACCTACCAGCCATTCCCAAATGACATTAACTTTGTCCAGGCAAATGCATATTTCACAAGCAAATTCACAAATATTTCTCAAATGTTTATGAGGCATCTATTCCCTGAAAGAAATGATATTTTACTTTAGCCATGTAAGAAAGGTCTCTGTGGGCTGGGGATTTAGCTCAGTGTTTCAAACATCTGCCTTGCAAGTGCAAGGTCCCGAGTTTGATCCCCAGAACCACATAGCACAATGCTGGGCGAGGTACAGCATGTCCTATAATCCCAGCAATCAGTACCACACACCACAATGCTGGGCATGGTAGCTCACACCAGTAATCCCAGCACTCAGGAGGCAGAGGCAGGAGGATTCCTGTGAGTTCGAGGCTTGCCTGGACTACAAGGCAAGACCCTGTCTCAAAAACAAAAAACAAAACAAAAAAGGTCTCTACGTATTTTATGTCAAACTTAACAAATCTGCTAGAGGGGAAAAATGTTTGTAAGGTTTTATGAAGCCTGTTACTATCTTTTTAATAAAACAACAATAAATACACTATAGGAAAGGAAAATATCTCAGACTTTTTTTTTTTTTTTGAGACAGGGTCTCAACTTTGTAGTTCAGGCTGGCCCTGAGCTCAACTATGTAGGCCAGGCAAGCCTCGAACTCATAGCAATCCTCCTGCCTCTGCCTCCCAAGTGCTGGGATTACAGGCGTGAGTCACCATGCCCGGCACTATGGTCTGTGGTTACTGGGAATTGAACTCAGGACCTTGTGCTTGCAAGGCAGGCGCTGGAAAAACTGAGCTAAATCCCCAGCCCTATCTCAGACTTTTTTAAGTGAAAAAATTGTAAGCTTCACTGCATATACTCATAAACTATAGCCATGGTGGCAAACCTATGGCACACATGGCCTCTGCTGGCACACAAGCCACATCACCCCAACAGCTGAGCATCAGGTAACAAGTGTTTTTGCAGTTTGAGCACTGGATCTTAAAAAGGTTTGCCATGACTGACCTATAGCAAAAGTGATCCACTGTTTTCAAAACCAGTTAGGTTTTGCTTCTCTCTACACAGAAAAATGTGTGACGTGCTTCTAGGTGGCCTGAAAAAAACAGGTTAAGAAATAGATAAAAAATTTATCCCACCTTTCAATTTTCACCCAACAGACATCAGTTTCCCTAAGCTTAAGAAGTTCTCAGAAGGCATCATGCTGATTGGCATTCTCTATGCCATGGCTGGCACAAGTAAAATATGCTTCTAGGGATTCCCCAGGTGATTTTTGGAGGCTCTAGGAGAGGCCAGGTGGTACTAAATAGCTTAAACCAATAAAATGAGACCCTCATTCCTTCTTCAATACTTTTCAAACTTTCCCAAGCACCAAAGTCTCAGGTGGATGCTGGCATGCCTGTGACATTATCCTGTAAGACCTGCTAATCTTCTCTTCATTAAGACATGTGGCTTTAAGCTCAGGGTCTTTAGCGGGCAAGGGCATCTCTTACTTTAACTGGTTGATTTTAATTTACCTCAAAAGATAGTAGTTTTTATTTGAAGTGTTTAAAACATACATTTTTTTCTATAAAACTACATTTTAAGAGGAAATATGTAAATAATATAGATGGCACATGTGGAACAGGTGACTAAAATTTAGGAAATACTGATGTAACGCTAAATGTGCCCCATGAGTCAGAGGCACCTAAATTTTAGCCCTGATTGTCATCAAATGGCAATAATGACTCATTTTATTTCCTTATAAAGAAATAATTCACTGAAGATTTGGGTCAGAGTGCCATAGCTCAAAGACAGCAATAAAAACTGAGTAAAACTGCTGTGTAATCTGAATTGTCTTGTTCATAACTCAACAGAAATGCTTATAATAAAATGATTCAACATTAAGGTTTAAAGATTTATATTCATAGTAGGATGAAAATAAGGGAATATAAATTATGAAGTAAAAGGAATAGAAGCTAAGTGCTGCTCTCCTGGCGCACTGGCACTAGGTCTAAGAAAGGGGCATCTGGATGTTGGGAGTGTGAAGAGAAAGCCTTTTCTGATTCACAAGAGTCCTTTTAGAGTATTCCAGGGCCAAAGGCAGGATTAAATTATAAAAGCAAGCTTCCGTGGTATATGAATCCTTTTGATGGCCATCTGGTAAAAATACTGCAGATTCCATGGCACTGATCAGAGAAAACACGTTCTTCTACGTAAACTGTAAATGTTTGTTTTTTCTTTTTCCAGCTCTGTTTCACCCCACAGCACTCACAGCTCCAAATTCTAACCTCTTGAAAAATTTACATTAATTCTCATGGTCAAGTTAAGACTTCAGACAGCACGACATCAGTATGTGGGGTGTGATAAACCCAGTGACTGGGTGCAAGCCTGTTCCTTGGCCCCACCCCCAAATCCACTCTGTGGGCAGTGCCAGAAAAAAAATGCCACTTGTCCACTCCAGGAAAAAGTGTTTGAGACAAAGTACTCTGTCTTTCTATACCCTTATACATACTCCCACTTTGCTAAATACCACATCTTACTGTGGAGCTGGGGCCCTTCTCCTATGCACTGTCTGTTGTTTACTTGTTTTAAAAATATTTCTACAAAGCATTTATTGTTCTCCATTCACTATATAATTGCATGAAGCATTGGCAAGCAATGGCTCCTCCATGAATAAATGTGTTCACCAAAGAAAAACAAGGAGTTGTGTGCAGCACCGGGCATAGGTCCTACCCAACACCAGCTGGTGTATGTTGCAAACATGGCCGTCCTTGGCCATCCACACTTGGCAAACATATGAGTGTAGTCAGTCATTAATTCTGGGCCCTGAGTCTTAGTCACACAAGAAGGATGCTTTTTAAATAGTGTATCATTTCTTTAGACTAAGTTGTTAGGATAACAATAAATTGACTTTAATTTTATTTAAATCATAAAGTTTAGATTCTGAAGGGAAGGTCTCAAGCACATCACAGTAAGTAGCAGCCAACTTGGTGGGGGGCGTTCATATGGCACTGAGTTCAGAGGTACACACTAAGTACCACCAGGACTGGACCGTGTGAGTCAAACTGCTCTGCGTTTTTTACCCTAACATAATTGAGTTTCATGAAGAGATCTGTTTGAGGACAGGGGCAGAACAGGGGTTTACATTTCATGCTTTCTGAAATTCCGTACTCAAGAATCCTGAATTCAAGATTCTGTACTATGACCATTTTGGGGTGGCTGCCTTATCTTATGTCCTTCAATGGAAATCCCTTCTGCCGTCAGCAGGTCATGTGACCACAGCTTGTCCATCACACATCTTGGGCAGGGATGAACAATTGCCCAGGGGAGGCTCACCCTCCTTCTGGCTAAGAACATACAAGTGTATGGCTTTGAATTCATAAGATAAATTAAATCAATCTGACTGTTTAACCAGAAATTTGTAATTAGAAAATGGAGAGGTTAGTAATAGCTAGCCATGGGTTGCCAAGTTGACAGATCATGTAAATTAGGTGTTACAGGATCCATTTAGGTTCAAGGACAAGCAGCAGAAGTCACTGTACAGGTCTGGAAGAATCGGTTAGGCAGACAAGAGGAAACAGAGACTACAGACTTGGAAACGGAGAAGGGCTTCATTCTCAGTGGCTTTCCAGCTCCCAAAAGGGCTCCCTATTGTTCCCTGTTCTTAAAATCTGTTAAATTTTTCCACTCAGGAGCAACAAACTCTCTTTATTTGAAGTATCACTACCAAGTCTTTATTACTGCAACTGAAAACAATTTCTGAATGAAACAATAATCCACCAGAAGAGCCACAGGCTGACCTTCTGCAGTATTAATGATGTTAGAGCATGATAATGACATGAAATAATATAACACTGTGTGAAAGAAGAATGGCAAGTCTTAGAATTATTAAATAAACACGGGTCAAGACAGTTTGAAATAATCATGATGTTATTTATTACAGTTATGTGTGAAGTTGTACATATAGGATTTAAAAAAAAATTATATGCACAGTCAAATGGGCAGGTGATTTGAACAGGTAATGTTCAAAAGAAGAAGTACACAGGCCAAAAAATATATGAAAAAAATTAAATTTCTTTGGCCATTAGGAAAATATAAATCAAGATTATAGTAGTACCTCAGTTCAAGATATGAATTTGTTCTATGATTCTGGAAAAGATGGCCATATTTGTTTGTGTAGTGAAAAGATGTCTGGGGTCATGCTTGTGACCTGACGACAAGAGTTTGCAAACAAAACAAAACTTTGTTAAACACTTCTCTCTATGAACCAAACTATTTGCAAACCAAAGCATTTGTGAACTGAGGTACCAATGTATATTTGATTCCACCTCACCCCAGTAAGGATGACCCATGTTTATTTTGGCACAATTCACAAGAACAAAAAATTAGAACCTGCTTAGAAGCCCATCATCAAGTGAAGGAAGAAAACAATGTGCATGGACACACAATGGCGTATTGCTCAGCTATAGGGAAAAATGTAATTTTGCCATTTGGAGGGAAACCGGATGGATCTGGAGATACTGTTGAGTTAAATAAACTGGACTCAGAAAGATAAATGTTGCACGCTCTCTTTAGTATGTGGAATCTAAAAAAGATGGCAAGACAGAAGGGAGACTATTACTAGATAAGAAGGGAATAAGGAGGAAGGGATAGAGATGTGAGAACTATAATGGTGGATAACATAGGGGGTACATAGGAGCAAAATATACATATATTGAAATCCCCCAAAAATGTGAAAGTAGAGGCAGGGTGGGGCAAGGGGGTGGTGATCAATGTGATATGGATATATGAATCTGCCAAAATAAACATTAATTTGTACAAACCACAAAAAAAGAATGAAACATTTGCATAAGGACATGATGGGGCAAGATAGAGAAATCATGGCTAATATCTTATTGCATTATGTCCTGGATAAGCCACATCTAGAGAATTCTTCTCTTTTTCCACCAGAAATCAGGAGCTCTGATGTTCTCTGTCCACTGAAAAATACTACAGGCTTAAAGAACACATGCATGTGAACACAGCAATGCCTCTTAAAGATACTGCATCTGTTACTAATAGACGGCTAAGAAATGGTTACCTGAATGGAATTTTCAATCGTTTTTAATTCCAGGACCCAACAATGTTTTATGTCCTCAGTGAAAGTCAGACAGGCCTAGAGCTAAACTGCTTGAAGTGAAAAGCACAGCAGTTGGTATCAGCACTGTGGCCATGTGAGCAGGGGACTTTGAAAGTACAGGGCTGTGTGACTGGCTGGGGAGGAGGGGAGGGTGCCAGGCCTCTGGGAGGAGGCAGGGCAGATGGCGGTGCTTCAAGGGAGTGTGGCAGAAATGCCCATGGCAGGCCCTGGGACTCTTTCATTTAAATGCATGTGTTAATGGTTCCCATGGAGCGGGTATAAAAGGGCTTAGCACATATGCCTCATCTACTGTACTGGCTGTAAATAACCCATGTGCTTTCTCTGACATCTGTTTGGTGTACACTGTGTGGAACTGTGTGGAAAAAAAAACCCCAGGGATAAATTGTATAGTTAGAACCTAAATATGCTTACATAGCTAAATTTTCACACTTCCTTAAAGGGGATTAGATCAGAAAAGCTCCCCTCCACCCTCTTTTAAGAGAGGAAAGCAATATATTTTCTCAAGGTCAAAGGACAGGTCATAGACACAAAATTAATCCAAAGAAGAGTCACCTACCACCGGACTTAATCAATCATGAGTAAGTTAGTCACACTTAATTAGTCTCAACAACAAATTCTTCATTTATAAATGGTGTGTCACTAACCCTCTTTGGTATAGTATTGGAGAATTAACTAAGGGCAGAAACATGAGGTTCTTTAGACATAAGACATTTATGAACAGATGAAATATTTTTATAAAGAGAGCCACTGCCTTCATAGTGTCAAGCATACATTACACATGGCTGCTGTTAATGCATAATGGAATTATGCATGCGTGTCCTAGTTCCTCACAATCATATAAAAATATAACTAATTAGTTCATTAAATAACCATTGAATGAGCATTTAGTATGTTGTTTATTTGTAACTTTAATCTGAAGATGCCTACAAATGCAGCTGAGTTGTAACATCACCAGCTTAATGTGTGCCAAGTACATTTCCAAACTACAAAGTTGCATCTGTGTTTTTAAAGTTAAATACTTGGTATTTTCCCTCTTCTAGATTTGTATCTACAACTTAGCGATCTGAAAGAGATCAACAGAGAACCTAACACCTTTGGGAAAATTCTATAAAACCCAACATGAGCAAACAGTCCAGGTTGTGAAATTCAACCTTGAAAAAAGAACCCTGCTGCATTTGCTTCATTTATAAAGGTTGTCTCATCTTGAAGGAATCCCTAGAAATAACATAGGTCAAATCCTGACAAAATGAATTCTCAGGGTAGTTCAAATACTTTTTATGGCCTTGCACTCTATCAGAACTCACTTGAAAGAAAGCAGAGGTAGTAAACACAGTGGCTAAAAGCTGTCTCATGGGTCTCAGACGATAACCAAGCTACAGACTTTAATCAGCTACTTCATCTTTCTAGGCCTCAGTTTTATGATCTACAAAAGGTAGTCAGTTGTAGACTCATCTCACAGGATCACCAATAAGCATCAGTGACAAAGGAAAGACTGTATGTAGCACATGGTACATTTCCAGTGTGGATCACAGAGATTTTTTTGCCATGTGATAACAAAATCTGCATGAACATCAGTGTTATAACAAGGTGTTACTGCAAACTTGAACGTAGTATGAGGCTGGGTGTGAAGCCCCTAATATTTCCCACTTCCCATGGAAAGAAGTGCCAAGAAACTGCAGGGAGATGGTTCTTCCTTCCAATCTGTCCTGGTGAGACATGAGCTGAAGTTCAGAATTCAGGTCACCCTGAAAGCAGCACTACCAACATTTAATTTCTCATCCTGATCCCCCCCAGAGTACCTCTCTGCCACCTTCATTTAAGCTAATTTTGAAAAGAGAAAGTACAATTTTATGTTTGCTCCAATGGAGTTAAAAAACAAAAAAGAGTTAAGTGCCAACAATGTATTTCAATAGTGTTCTCAGTAAAAACCTTAAAAACATGTCAAAATGATGGCAAGAAACAAAACTTAGGCAAGGTTTTGGTTTTATGACTTAAATTTTGATTCCAAGACAAAAGAGAGGAGATCAATAAAGTCATAGGATAATTCTGTTTATTAGGACCCAGCCTCTCATTAAAACCAAAACAATGTGAAATCCTGAACCATTTAAAGATTTTCACTACAGCTTTTGTAATTTCCTAAGAGAAAGACACAGAAATAATTAAAACTGTAAATTTATTACAGGTAAATTTAGACCTTTCCTTTCAATGAAAGGTTGAAAATAATTAAGATCCTAAAATAGAGAACATTAATACAAAAATTTACATATAGTATATAAATATTTATATTACATAGAATGAGATGAAGAAGATATAAACCTAATTTATTAATCTCACCCAGGAATGAGATATTTTCAAGGGTTAATACAAATGTAGTAATTATTTTAAGAATATCCAGTTAATCTGAGCCTTCCAAATAACTTGTTCTAAAAAAAAATTGAAAATATCAATAAAGACAATATTTTCACCTGAAATGAAACAGAAATACAAATGAAGATTTTACTGTAAAACTCATAGGGATGAGTACAAAGAATATGAGTTTAGACAACTGCATGAAATGTAACTCCTGGGCAATTTTACAGTGCAAACTGGTGAATTTAGACTTGCACGTGTGATTAGATTTCCCAAAAGGCTTCTCTGAAGAATAGGTTTCCCTTAAATTTGATAAACCAAACTTTAATTCCAGCGACTTCATAAATTCAACTCTCATTAAATTCAGTTCATTCACACTGGAAGAGCTCTAGGAAGCTAAGGAAGGTCAGGAAATTCACAGTCTGTGCATGCAAGACCACCTCTTTTTTCTCCAGGGAACCGAAGCAGTGTGGACTGGCTTCCACTCTGGCCTTCTGCAGCCTACAAACAGTTGAGAAACATTTTCTCAAATAACAGAGAAAATGGTCATCTGATCAGATTACATAAGAAGCAGCAGATATGAACAGTGAATTAGGAGGAACTGTTTATAGTGTTAATTGTTCCAACCTTTCAATTATACTTAATCTTTATCAAACAAGGAAAAAATATTAAAGTCCTTCAAAGATCAGAGACAGTGGTCATCTTTGGAAGGTGGAGTTTCACAAACGAAGCTGTATCCTTTTCTGAGTGCTTCTAATCTAGTTAAAATTTCCTATAATCACAAATGTGACAAATATGGTACTTATTATATTAGGTACTAGGAATGTGTAACATGCTTTATCTCACAGATCCTCCTAACACCACGATGTGCGTGTCGTCACTATCCCTGCAGATGTGGAAGCAGATTAAAGCATTAATAATTGAGAAGGAAACTAGGACTCAGACAAATCTGTCTCATGATCATTAGGTTACTGCTGAATTTCACATACAGACAGGAAAAAAGTTTACAAAAAAACAAAAACAAAAACCCAGAAACGATTCCCAGCCAGGTAATAAGTTAAATGGAGACAATAACTTTCAGGTATTTACTTCTAAAATTTTTATTAAGTACTCCTAGATGCCTCTACAATTTTTGTCAAACTTTCAAAACTATGGTATCTATTTGAAAATAAAAGGAAATTAATCAAGTTGTACAAATGTAAACATATTAAACCCAAACCCAAGACACATTAACTACTGAATTTAAATCTCTAGCAACAGGTACCCAGTAACTTCATTTAAGGTAGTACATATTAAACATATTCAATGAGGATTTGGGCACTTATAACAGATACCCTTTCACTAATTCTAACTTGACAATGAAAAAGAAGTAACCCGAAACAAAACAAAAAGGAAACAAACAAAAAAACTTTTTTTTTTTGAGACAGGGTCTCACTTTATAGTTCAGGCTGGCTCTGAGCTCACTAAGTAGCCCAGGCAAGCCTCGAACTCAGCAATCCTCCTGTCTCTGCCTCCCGAGTGCTGGGATTACAGGCGTGAGCCACCATGCCCAGCACAAAAAAATCTACTCTTTTAGGAGGATTAAAATCAAGACCAACAGAAAATGATACTGTATGGATCATATGGAAGTTATTATTTCTTGGTAGTCAAAACTTCCATTACAAGCATACTAAAAATCAAGTAAAAATTAAAACAGTGGTATATCACTCACCTATAATGTTAAAAAATAGCCATTAACAATATTGTCATAAAAAAGTGAAAAACTAGCACCATTTTACAGTTTTGCCAGAGTGATTAGCAATAAATATGGGCCCAACACCAAAATGTGCCAAGCACTGACCAGTCACTACTCCTGGGAACTTACACGAAGGAGAAAATGCGTGAGTAAGCAAGGATACATGCTGCAGACATACAGTGACGTTCAACGCATGGTGCTTCTTACACAGAGAAACCAGTAATAACCTAAGTAAACACTGATAGAGAAATTTGGTGCTGTACCCCTAGAATTTGGCTTCTACTACACAGTAGGAGTACAAATATTTAGTGAATAAAGGGCAACATGAATGCACTAATAAGATATAGTTATACAACTGAATTTTATGCAAGTATTAGGACTTTTATGTAAAACTATATTCAACAATATAGAAAGTTTAGTGTTTTATTAGATGACTGAACCAGATTACAGACTAGCCCACATAATATCAATTACATAAAATAATTCACATATTTACCTGTATTTGTGTATGCAAATTTTTCCGGACAACATAAGAGAATTTGGATATTAAGTAAATATAAGTAGACTTGAAAAACATCAATATTTTCTTTATATTTCTGTACTGTTTGAATTTTTTTAGAAAACAGTAACCACATGTTTTCCAGTTGGTTTGGGGAAGTCTTGGCTGAGTTTTCATTTCAACCATTCAAGCTATGGAGGGTGGTAATACTATTAAGTAATAGGATAATAATCAGAGGATAAAAATTTAAGACAATCTTTAACCTGTGATTTCTCAAATATTGCTAAACTAGAATTCTGTTTTCTGCAAGTTACTCCTATAATATACCCAAATCAAAATGAACACAGGCATATCCATTTCAAAACAGCTGCAACAGATGCCCTGGTAGCAATCACACCAAAGGCAGAATCTCAATATGTGGTGTTTCACTATTGTGACTTTCTCTGATCATAACCCTGCCTTGTTAACTTTCTGGCTGACTCTTCCACAGCCCAAAGATGCTCTCCCGGACTCTATATTCATCCAAGAGCACCCACCACGGGTGATCGCCATCTGTCACCTCCACACACAAAGACCTCAAGTCATCTGGCAAAGAAAAATTCCTTTATCTTGAATGCTGGATTAAGTTTAAAAGTAGACAATTTGTATTGATAACTAATGGGTTTCTTGTAATTTTTGCTCTCAATCCAGAAGGGAACATAAGCACTCCCTGATAAACAAATGACAAAGTGTCTCTCTCTCTGGGCTCCCAACAATAGTAGCGTGATTCCTCCACTGAAGCATTGTCTGGTTACATCCCTTCCCGGCTGCGATTCTGGCCAGACTCTGAAAGCTGGAATTGGGGCCAACAAATTCTGTGTCTGTGCACATGCACCCTAAAGAACTAGTCAACTGTGAGAATGGCAAAAGAGAACACAGATGAACCGATGACTGGCAAGCCTACCACTCTAAGTACCACCCATCTCAATTACAGAATTTACTGAAATTGTCTTTGTCATGTTGATGAACAGATTCTCTAAGTCAAGAATAAGCTTTGCAATTTTTCTATAATAATCATGCCCAAAGACAGCAAGGGGCAAGGCTAAGAGAAACAGTACTGCAGAAAGAGAACACATACTGCTTCCTCCTTGCAATTCCTAGGTGAGGACAGCAGCAGCATATGACCAACACACAAAGTGTTATAGTACCTCAGACATGAGGATGGCTGCCTCAAGCTCATCATACTGATTATGGTCTTAATGTTGCAAACAGTCTTTATTAATTTTAAGTCAAATTTGTATCTTTAGACAGCTCTACTCATATAATCCAAATTGTGTTTTCCGTACCAGTGGTGGTTTTGTAATTCAATTGTTTTATGTCTTGACCTCGGCACTGGTTATTTACAAGACGCTTGCAGCCCAGCAGACCTCTGTTCAGGGACCACAGGTGATGGCCCAGGGAAGCAGACCAGGGCCATCTCAGAGCCTGGCTCCACGCTCAGTAACAGGAAACTGATCTTTCACCTTCTATCACTGCGGACTGTTTGCTCCCATGCGGCTGTCATCCCAGAGCTCCCTGCATCAAAGCCAGAACTGTTTCGTGAGGATACAAAACTCAGATGCAAATAATCAATGCAGAACATGACTTCATGCTGTTATGCTACTGTTTCACCAAATTGTAGCACTGCAGCAGCTCCCTGATTTACAAGTAACACTTGACTCTCACTTTTCCCTCGTTATTTCTGTCCCAAGTCGCTCAGCTCCCTCTGATGCCTAACTATGACCCTCTAGGACCACCTTACCAAATGCCTTGCCCTGATCACACTACCCAACTCAGACTAATTTGGAAGCTCACTAGGCTACAAAAGGTTTTCAGCTACAAAAGTTTACTGGCAACTTCTGAATTTCCCTGCTCACATCCTCTGGGACAGGACATCACTCTCGGCAGTCTTGGCTAGGTCTGATCATTTTCTTCCACCCAAACTTCCCACTCTCTTCCCCACTGGGTTCTGGGTCTAGAACCTGGAGTGACTTCAGTCTCCCACCCTTCTGCTTTCTTAATCCTCCATATCAAGGTAGGCTGCCACCAGCAATCCTGAGGTTTCAGTCTTCAAATGGCTTATGGTTTTCATCTAGGTTTAGTGATGATAAAATAAGGTAAAATTTTCAAGAGTTCTGTAAACTATAGTAGACTCTGTAAACACAAGCCATCGGAACATATATAATCATTTTTGTTTATTTTATTTCCTGTTGAAGTCATTCAAACTCTTATTCCAACATGTAAATCTTTCTGAGCTTTGGACTCACTGTAAGTATTTAAGTACATCTTTTCTGAAATCGAATATTCTTTCCTCTCTCTGAATCTGTCCTTAAAACAAAAAACTTGTATCACTTTCTCCAAAGCCCTAACTGTAGTGTATATATTTAGATACTGCATTAAACCCTCAGGCAGACTTCTAATTAGTTTTACAGGCATGTGTATTACAGAAATCCTTATGTAGTTTCCATTTTCCTATTTCTTTATTGCCTAATTTGTATTTGTTTACTCGTTTCTCAAATTTCTTCAAGTAGAGATCATGTATTAAATATGGACTGTAGGTGATCTACTGATTTCAGCTTGTTATTTACAATAGAGTAGTCCCAACTACCCTGTCTTTTAAATACCCAAATAAAATTTTAAAATATTCCCATACACTCACCCTTGGTGTCTCCTCCAGAGGTCTGGTGATGAGAAAGTTATTAAGCGTATTTAAAAGTCTCATTTCAACTCAGTATTAAGAAACTCATCCATCCCTGACAAAACATCCTATGGTCAATTCCAAATGCTCCAATGCTGTTTTCTTTACCCCACAGTGCTCTTCTGTTCAACCCAGAACATTATATGACTATGACACAAGCTTGGATAGCATCCCACAGCTATCAAATGATAGACGTTTCCACTGGTTTCGCCTTAAATCAGGACCATTAACAGCAGCACGTTACTGAATGAGAACACTCAACAACAGGCTCAAATTGTATCTGACAAGGCTTACTTCATAAACCTCAACCATTTTCCTACTGAAGAGATGTTGTATTAAGGCAATTCTGCTTATGCAACCATTGTGCATTTATATTCCCTTTAAAGATACACGATAGTTTTATGGTGAATGAATTGCAAATGAACCACTATCTGCCTTGGCATGGTGCCAAAACACTCATTTAAAACATACAAAACAAAAACAACCAGCTATCTTATCAATACTTCTCTCAACCAAAGCAAGTGGCAGACAGATTTTTCTTTTGAATAGAAAGAATGACCTTAATGAGAAAAGTGAAATTAATAAATTGTTCATAATAATTACACTAGTATGTTTATTTTTATTACAGCACTTGGGATATTTAACTTTGAATTTAAATTATCATATAATTTAATACTGTACATATAATGTACATTACAGTGACTTCGCTGAATGAGCAAAAATACCAACACTCACTCATTCGCTCAATGAGTATCTATTGACCAATCCTTTGACTGATAGGCAATACAAAAATATGTTATCCCTTTCTGTTCAGAGTTTTAGTCAAAATACATATATGGGGAAGGAAACGCAGAAGAAGGTAGTCATGGAAGCCAGCGATGGCAACGCAGATGGGCAGTGCTGGTCAGCCACACCAGTGGGGGCCAGGGGGAGGCGGAAGAACAGGGAGCCCAGGGAAGGCATGTCATCCGAGAAGAGAAATCGCTAACTTAGGGCATGGCTGCTTCAGTGGGAGAGCAGTAGGGGAAATAAGGTGGTCACCAGTGAAAATGGTAAGTGGGAAAGGAGGACCAGACCAAACGGCACCGGACAGGTAACGCTCCAGAGCAAAGTCAGCTGGAACCAAGTGAAACTAAGGCTTCACTTCCAAGTGCGTGCAGGAAAATATTTGTCCGTTTTTAGAAATCTAAGGGTAAATGTGACTGTGAATGGTAACAGCACTTGTAGCCAGAGACTACATCTGGGGGGGACACAGAAGAACCAGACGCAGGGCCAAGAAATTATTAACAGGAGCCACTAGGTAACTCCCCTCCTCCTTCTGCAAGGGTCTAGTATGGGCTACATCTTCCCATTTTTATTTTTAGAAGACCTGATACTTGAATTCAAAAGAGTTCCCTTTGCCTCTCTTTAAGATGCTACACAGTCTGGTGCTCTGCTGGTAGACATTTAATCTGCACTCTTCTTTCATGGTAATATACGTGTTCAGCTGACTGTTACAAGTGTTACAATTTGTCTCTGGATAGGAAGCACACATTAAATGGTAATTTTAAAGAGGAAAACAGGAAGGGGATAAATTCTCATGGAAAATATTCATCTTAAGTTGACTTTCAGTTTATCAAATTTCCTCAGAAAAGAACTTCCCAATTGCAGCTGACATATTACATTAACATACCTGACAATTTCATTAGGATGCTATTTTTATTCAGTTCAGCATATCACTGTGCCTAAGGAACTGAAAGCAAGAAGTACATATGTTCATCAACTACAGATATAGGGCACTGGGAAGTTAAGTAACATCTTTAACTAGGAAATACTTTAAATAGACCAGTATCTATAAAGGCGATGTGTCAATACTGATACTGTTCCACGAGCACATGATCTTCAAAAAACTCTTTTTTTTTTCTTTTGAGGCAGGGTCTCACTTTGTAGTTCAGACTGGCCCTCAGCTCACTCTGTAACCCAAGCAAACCTCAAACTGAGCAATCCTCCTGCCTCTGCTTCCCAAGTGCTGGGATTACTGGCATGAGCCACCACACCCGATATTGTTCTAAGTGGTTACCGGGCATCGAACCAGGGACCTTGTGCTTGACAGGCAGGCGCTGGAACCACTGAGCTAAATCTACGGCCCTCAAACGACTCTGTATTATGAAGTTTAGAAAACATCTATGTGATATACAAACAATGCATTTGGTGATGATTCATCTGTGATAATAACATCACTGGGTGGGTCACTGCAATAGCTCTATTTTTAAACTCATTCCCCTTTGCTCATTCCCCTGGTCTCCATAGCTTAGCAGGGGCAACCTGGAAGATGGTAAAAATTAGTGCCTCTATTTCCAAATGGTTTCCTCCTGATGGAACGAATATAATATTGGGCACTGGAAAGAAAACCCCCAAGTGTGATCACCAGACCTAACTTTCTACTGAAATCCAGGAGACAGCCATGACAGAACAGTGACAAGATGAAACCCATTTAGTATCCTCTTAACATCAGGTGACATCACTACCTATGGCTCCCTGCGTCTTTGTACATTTTCTGTCTTGAGCCCCAATGTTCAGTGTGCATGTCCGGCTCTAGCTTGTCTTTCCCTGCTGGCTGTATCACCTGTTTTGACTAATTTGTTTTCATTCATTGCCCTGGATTCCCCCTTTGTCCTGGATTTGGGATTTCCTCTTTGCTGGTCTCTATTTCTAACCCTTTTCCCTCCCCTACTCCCTACCCAAATTGACACTAGATTTCTTTGAAGGTATTAAGCAGCCACGGGATGCATTCTGCACATCCTCACCCCGAGGTTCTTATTTGTATCAAGTTCACAAATTCATAAAGGAACCAGCATGTTTGACAGAAAGCATCTTTATCATATACTTGTGACAAAGGAACTGCTTAAAGTGTCCTGTATTTTTCTCTGGGCATTGCCAGCATCACCTCAGACAACCAGACCCAAAATTAGCACTATGTGCTAAAAAAAAACTAAGAGTCAAAAAGGCACGCTCTCTGATGTGTCAGAGTTGCATTATGCAGAACTTGCCGAGATCTTTCTGGACTGCAGGAAGAAAGACAGTCCCA
The DNA here is from genome assembly GCA_004025085.1 of Thryonomys swinderianus. Taxonomy (NCBI): domain Eukaryota; kingdom Metazoa; phylum Chordata; class Mammalia; order Rodentia; family Thryonomyidae; genus Thryonomys; species Thryonomys swinderianus. The sequence goes on along the minus strand of PVIC010002328.1, from coordinate 52,814 downwards.
GGGAATAGTCAATGTTTTCAAACAAAACAGAGGTTACACTCCTCCGGTTTTTGTGGGGAACTCTTATTTTCCCTACTGCTACTAAGTATGCCTGCAATATTTTTGCTAAACATGGATTTAACTGACTCAGTTCAAATACCCAGAGTTAGGGTAATAATTTAGCAATAGAAATGACACAGAGCTTCCAGAGTTTATGAGGCAGCATCATACAGGAGGAAGAGCGTAATTTGTATAGCCACTCAATCCTATTTATTGGGCATATTACTGAACTTGTCTGACTTCACATTTTTTTCACGAGCGAATTGAAGCAGTGCAGAACAATGTATAGCCTGGCACAGCAACAAGCAGGCTATGAGGAAATAGAAATGAGTAACAGCGTTCCCAGGCTATTTCCTCCTAGCTGCTGAGGTGAATTTTGGCTTTGCTTCCAGCTTCTCCCTCTGCCCAACCATCCAGGAAAGTCTTAGTCCAGGCCTGTTTGAGATGCAGAATCAGAATGCAAGGTGGAAGAGCAGATGGGCCATGGTTAGGAAATATAAGGGCACAGACTGAAATATAGGGGCATAGACTGAAAAACATTGTAGGGAGGGAGAGGAACTTAAGGACTGGTGTAGATACTATCCCCACTGTGGAATCTAAAAAAATGAGTAACACTCTTGCTATTCTGAAATTATTACTATCAGGCTATAGTTTTTGTTTTGATTCTAACATCACTATGAAATTGGATTTGAAACTAGATACCTAAGGTTTGGAGAATGTATTCTATGAGTTCTTTCACTATTTAATTATACAAACATGGGAGTGGAAGTAGTGCATAGCAAGAAGGAAGGGGAGGGGAACAGTGTGCCTCCTGTCTCACTGTAAAAGGCATACAAGAAGGTGCATGGGGGTGGTGCCTGATGGGCAGAGGCTGGATACCAGGCCCAGGACCCATTCTTGGTTTTTTTTTTTTTTTTTTTTTTTTTTTGAGACAGGGTCTCGCTTTGTAGTTCAGGCTGGCCCTGAGCTCACTATGTAGCCTAGGCAAGCCTCAAACTCAGCAATCCTCCTGCCTCTGCCTCCCGAGTGCTGGGATGACAGGCGTGAGCCACCACGCCCAGCTCTGTGGTATGTGGTATTGATTGCTGGTGGGCATGAGTCACCATACCCAGCACTGTACGTGGTTACCAGGATCAAACTCAGAACCTTGTGCTTGCGAGGGAGGCAAGCACTGGAACCACTGAGCTAAATCTCCAGCCACCAGGACCCATTCTTGATTCACTGAGTCTGGTGAGCCATTAGCACTTCTGTGTTCCGGTCTTTTCTCTTGTAAAATGGCAGGACGGCAGGGCTGTATTATTATGGTATCCCACCTAGCCTTTGAAGTTGCTTTGAAGATTTGGTGCAGTTTAGTCCTCTCAATCTTGGCTTCCTCTGTTCCTCAACCGGGGTGAGAGTCATTCATACACACATCTAGACAGGTACCTGTGTATGTGTGGACACCCACAGATACATAAATTCTGAAGCTACCTCTCCACAAATCGCTAGAGTATTTGAAAAGACCATCAAAATCTGCTTAACCCTCCTCTGTTCAATCAAGAATATCCCTCACTCTGGAGAGATGTGTAAGTAGATTCCTTTTCCTATCAATTTCCAAAGGAAAGGTTTGTAACCCCGTTAACGATGTATTTAACAGTCTAACAACCCCAATGATGGCAAGATTTATTTTTTACATTTTAAAAGCTATACCCCTAAAAATAGGGCACAGATATGTAAGTACTGTATCTTTTCTCTAGTATGAAAAACAGAAGGCACAAATGAATGTCAAAATGAATAATAGGTAATGTGAAATAGGAAGAAAATATGCAAAAGGAAAAGAGAAAGGGTGGGTAGAGGAAAGTAAAGAAGGGAAAGAAAAAACTTGATAGTTAAAAAAAGAAACAAAGCTTATGTATAGAGAGGGCAGAGATTGTAGGGAGGGCAGGGAAAAGGAAAAAAATGAGAATCAGTGTGTCATGTACAGGTTGAAGTTCTCAATGTTAAATGTGATCATACTGTATGTATAAAATGTGTCAATAAAATCAATAAAAAAGCTATGTCCCTTCTCCCCTCATATTCCTTATCACAATATTTCAATTCACATAGGATATATCACCTTCTAAGACCTATGCATATATTGATTATGTACTGTTTATTTTTTCACCTCTTTTCTCTCAACTTGATTTTTTTTTTTTTTTTTTGAGATTGGGTCTTGCATTGCAGTTCAGGCTAGCCCTGAGCTCACTATGGAGCCCAGGCAAGCCTCGAACTCAGCAATCCTCCTGCCTCTGCCTTCCCAGTGCTAGGATTACAGGCGTGAGCCACCATACCCATCATTGTGGTGTGTGGTACTGCTTGCTGGTGGGGTGAGTCACCACACCCAGTATTGTTGTATGTGGTTACCAGGGATCGAACCAGAGACCTTGCGCTGGCTAGGCAGGTGCTAGAACCACTGAGCTGAGCTAAATCTTCAGCTCCCAACTTGAGTATCTTGTCCACTAATTTATTCTAGGTATTTAGTTCATTCCAGGTATCATAAGCATTTGTATCTAGAAGATGAATTCTTTGATTAGACTTTGATAAAGTCAAAAAGTTACAGGGCTAGAAAGGACCTCTGAAGGGAATGGTTAAAGATGACAAAACTAAGGTCCCTGAGGGGAAGTGGGTGGAGAGTTGCCCTTATCGGGGTCCTGTGCACAGGGTCTCCATTCCCCCCTCCAGACCTGTGAGTTGGGGACACAGCTAATGTGAGTATGAGGCACCACTGAGAGAGGTCAACTCAGAACTCATTTAAAGCAAGCGAGTCAGAGAAAATAAGCTACAACATTTATTTACAGACTGGTAAAGCTTTGTAGAATAATAATAGTTTATGCCTCAGCAGTGGCTTTCATCTAACAATTCTGGAGAGCTTATGAAATCCTCATTCCACAATGTGAGGTGTCATTATCTGGACAAGTGAGCGGGGAAACTGGGTACTCCACGACCTTACTGCGGGCTGCTTCCAAGACTGGACCTGCGCAAACCGCACCACAGACTTTTTTTTCTCTCTCTGTATCAATATCACAAGAAAGCTCTAAAAAGCTATAATGGCTATGATAACCACCCTGGCTTGTTTTCTTTTAGGTGTCCTGTAACCTTTCAGGTTCATTCAGACCCACACATACCGAAGTGACACAGGGCAGCCTACTGAATCGGGTCAGGACTTCCTAGCACTTGGGACTCCGTTAACTAGTCCTAGAGGAAAACCAACCACGAACGTATCAGGGGTACATGGCAGCGTTCCGGAGTAGAAAGAAATGCTTCTGTTTCTTCAGTTTACTGACCTTGCCCCATATACTCTTCTCCATCTGTGGAAGACCAATTCAACTTGGTTGGAGGTATTTTTGCTTACCCACACAATGATAGTGCTTAAAATTACCTCTCAGTGATTTAAGAACTGCACTGAAGCCCAGTTAGATAGAGGCAACACAAGACCTGCAGAGGAGCCCATCGGATCCTGACTAGGTGGTATTCCTTCTTCTTTGGGTGAGGAGAGAACAAGCTTCTTATCCGGCTCCCCAGACACTAATGCACAAGCAGGCGGGTTCCTCCGCCTCGGCTTTCTTGGCCAGTGCTGGTGCCAGGCTCACCAGTGGGACTAAAAGACTTCAGCATCACACCAGTCTCTACCCCATGCCAAGTTCACAGCACTGGTCTCTAGCTGAGGAACTTTTGCATACTCCAAGGGCTTTTCCTCTTCTGCAGTTCCTGGAACTAGGCGGCTGATCCTGCCGCTGGGCTTCATGGCTGAATTCCCCTGCCAGCATCCTGGAGTTTCTGGCACCTTGGGTGAGTGGAAATTATTTCGGAGCTTAATATTTCCCTAAGTGTTTTTGGAGAAGTTTGCACTCTGTGGGATAATATGGCAAAAAGAACTGCAACAAAATAAATTTGTGAAATAAGTAGAAAACATGCTAAACAGTGATGGTTCCACATAAAATAGAAATGGAATTAGGATAGGATTTGACAATTCTACTTCCAGGTATACACCCAAAGAACTGAAAAGAGAGTCTCAGAGATACTTGTACATCACATTCCTAGCAGCAATATTCACAATGGCTGAATGCTGTTACCACCTAAAGTGTCAAGAGAAAAATGGATAAACGAATGTGGTTTATACATAAAGGAATATTATTTAGCCTTAAAAAAGAAAAGAATTCTGAGACATAGTACAACATAGATTGCTCTGAACAAGATATGCTAAAAAGGGCTGGGGATGTAGCTCAAGTAGTAGCGCGAACCTTGGAGGCATAAGGGTCCGAGTTCCATCCCTAGTACCACAAAAAAAAAAAAGCTAAATGAAATAAGGCAGTTACAGAAGGGAAATACCAGAAACTCCATTTATATTTATATACTTAGAATAGTTGCTTTTGTACAAGAAGAAAGTAGAACAGTTGTTACTAGTGGGTTAGGGAAGAGAAGAAATGGAAAGTTGTTAAGAAGTGTATTTCAGTTTTGCAAGATGAAAAGAACTATTGAGCCTATATGTACAACACTATGAAGAGACCTGAAACTACTGAACTACAGACTTAAAATTGACTGAGATTAAAAATTTCATTTCACACGTATTTTCACACCATAAAATGAGCACTAATATTAAACAGTCTTCTTTGCAGTAGGACTTCTCAGTGTCTTTAAATACTAATGTGTACTGGGACTCCTCAGAGGGAGGATATAACAAGCAGCTTTCCCAGCTCATCTGGCCACATAATCCATTTTTCACAGAGCATATTACGGGTTTTGTATGCTTCAGAATTGTTGAAAAGTAAGAAATTCTGCTTTATGGTTACCTAAAAGAAGGCCTAAAAATTCCAAAGCCTATGTCCAGATTTTCAAGATAACTGTAACTCACATCATCCTCTGACAGTGGAGAACCAGATTCTGTCCTCAACGATGTCACTCATCAGTCAAATGTTCTTGAACAAGTGCTACTCTCTATGGGGCTCCAATTTCTCATCTGATACATAAGAATAATAAACATTCAACCTATCTCACTGGTTCATGGTAAAAATGTACCCAGAAAACCTATATGAAAGAATCTGAAACATACCAAAGGCTATTTGAAATGTAAAGGTAAATAGTCAGTACTAATCTGATTAGGGGTCACTCATGTCAAAAGATCAGGGTACTTATTAGGCACCAGACACCAAGAAGCACAGAATCAAAGGGGAGGGAAAACAGAATGAACACTTGCAGCATAGCAAACAGACTGTGAGGCAGAAGACACAGACTGAGAAGTTAATTTTATTGCTGTCTGATTTGGGGCAAGTTATGTAGCCTCCCTGACTTGCACCTTACTCAGCTGTCAAACACAGCAGTAGGAACGGAGAATCCCAAAGGTCACTTCTAGCTATACAGGTCTATGAAATACTGAAATAGACAAGCTGTAGATCAAAGCCCAATTCTTGCATCAGACAATCAGAGGCCCACCCTGTGTCTGCGTGGATCCTAGACGTGGAGAAGAGCAGACCATGGTCTCTGTGCTTCCTGCTGAGCAAAACAGGGAACCACTGGCCTTCACATAGCCAAAAGATGAAACTGTCTACACATGGCTGCCAGGGACATATTTCCCATGTAGGATTAACCTGGTTCTCTTCTCCCCACTTTTAAAGATGGTATTTCCAGGAGCCGGAGATTTAGTTCAGTGGTTCTGGCACCTGCCTAGCAAGTGCAAGGTCCCTGGTTGGATCCCTGGTAACTGCATACAATAATAGCAGGCATGGTCACTCATGCTCACCAGCAATCAGTACCACATACGACAGTGCTGGGTGTGGTGGTTCACGCTTGTAATCCCAGCACTCAGGAGGCAGAGGCAGGAGGATTGTGGAGTTCGAGGCTTGGCTGGGCTACCTAGTGAGCCCAGGGGTAGCCTGAACTACAAAGCGAGACTCTGTCAAAAAAAAAGATGGTATTTCCAAAGTATCTTTATTGAGCTACTAACTCAATAGAGCCAGATAGAGGGTACAGAAAAGTTGCTAAATGAACATATGTACAGACTTCCACAAGAATAAGTCTTCCTAGTTATGGGGAGCCATCTCCTGCGCAGTGACTCTACACATAGAAAATGAGAAAAAAGGAAAAGAGATAAAGTATGCCATGCAATAGCAAAGACCAATGACACTGATAAACATGTTTAAACCAACTATCTTACATTCATCATGTTAAAGCATAACTGAACTTTTAAAAGTATACTTTCCTTACAGAAACCTTAGTATGTATGGCCCTTAGCATAGGAAAGGTATCCAGACCCGTTAATATTAGATATTAGATTAGCTAAATCAAGGACTGCCAGAAACAGTTACCCAAGCTACTTTTAACAAGTCATGACCTTTTTATCAAGTAGACTGTGCAGTAATGACTGTAAATGTAACATGTCTATCTTACTATAAATAAATATTGTACATAGTTCCAACCTGTTTAATTACTGCTCACCTAAAGCAGTGCAATTAACAAAACTATCTGAATCAGAAAATGGGTAAAGTCCTCCTGTCTCTATTAGGTAGTTTTACAATCCTAACAAAAGACTTAATGAAGCCTTTTAGAAAAAGGATGATTACATTAAAATGATTAGGGCATGAAAAAATTAATGAGGAAGATGCAGTCTGATAGGTCAAATGCCTCATCACACCCTACAGCAACGATGGCGAACCTGTTAGAGGTTTCAAAGATAACAAACAGGTCTGTGGCATGTGTGCCACCACTGCTGCTCTAGAGAGTACAAACAACAAAGAATAAAGACAAAGCACAACCTTTAGAGCGAACATTGTAGGCCTAATACTTAATCTAGCTCCATCAGTCACTCAGTACTACATCCCACATCAAATTGAATGAAGGCATGCTTGTTTTATCAGCTAAGTCATTAAAATGCCCCAGAAACACTGCTTTAAAAAAAACATAGATTAACATCATAATTCCTGCCCTAATGAAGGTAAACAACAATTATGCAACTTGCTATATTAACTTTTTCTCTTGGAAAAAAAGATAAGAGGCACAAAAACAAAGCTTACTTCTTGGGTAGTTGTCTGGAATGACTACAACCCACTGCATCCCAGTTCCTCCAGACAGCACCAATTGATGGGTGAAATTTTACTAGATATTGGATATTTTCCTTTTATTACCATACATGGAATTGTTTCTTGAACTTGATGTTATAGCTGTTACCTACTGATATAATGAAATACACCAACTGGCTTGTATCCTGTCTGTTGATCTTAGTTTCTGTTGTAGGATACAGGGGAAAGGGACATAACTAGAACCTCTGCAGTTAAGCTCTAGTCTCCTGTGAGCCCAATAGCACAAGGTGAATTAATTAATAAATAGAAATGAGGCTTAGAGAAGAAGCTGAGCTTGGGCCTGTCCCATGCTGCTCTGGGCAGCCAAGACCAAAGGCCCCAGCTTGCCACCTTTTATTCAGTACATTAGGAGCAAGCACTGTAACAGGTCACTCTGAGGACAGTGGTTTCAGGACATCAGAAGTGACAAATGTAACAGGTCACTCAGAGAGCAGCATGTTCTTACATCCTAAAACAATGAGGAATTATGTAGATGAAGGTCCTGATGTAGTTCTGCCCTTGAGTAGCACATCACCTAGAACTACTAGGGTCTTTGTTGTTCCTAAATGTGAAGATAAAGAGTCAAGTACTCAGGCCCAGATATGTCATAGCTGGTCTGAAGGCAGGACAGCTCAGCACTATTATAGTCCCAACTGTGCAGCAAGATTGTTCCCAACATCTATAATTTTATCAAATCCATTCAGTCCTTTCTAGCAGTTGTTTTATATATTCCTTAAGATTTGTCTATATAAACTTTCTTGCCTGTGAATAAAGAGAGCTACTTCTTCCTATCCCTATCTTGGTAAATTTTATTTCTTTTCCTTACTCTCTTTCCTTACTTTAAAAGCCCATTTCATCAGCAAGCAGATGTCATCATTACATTCTACGTTACCTCATGCCAGTTTTGGCTGGTGTGTGGCCACAAGGAGCCGTAACCTTCAGCAGAAAGGTGTCAATCTCTCCGAGTCAAATGTAGAAGAGGCCTGACTCAGAGCCTCAAACTTTAAGAAAGAATTTGTACTTAGTCTCCTATGGTTTGATCACCTGTACTTCTCAAGATGCTGATACTTTAGGAATTACTGAATCTTTAGATTTTTGTTCTAGAAGGACCCCCCCCCCAAAAGCCCAGCATGTTCTGTGGTTTTTCCAAGCCCAGATGTAAACAGAGAAAAGGGGCTGTTCTGGGTAGTAAATCAACTGATACTATAGAGTAAGAAATAGATGGCCTTTATCTCAAACTAATAAAAGCTATTTATGAGAAACCAACAGACAGCACCATACTAAATGAGCAAAAACTGAAAGCTTTTACACTAAGATCATGAACAAGAGAAGGATGTCTGCTGTCACCATTCTTGTTAAATATAGTGCTAGAAACATTAGCCACAGCAATTAGACAAGACAAAGAAATAAAAGGAATAAAGATAGTTAGGAAGAAGTTGAACTGTCATTACTCCCGATGACATGATTCTCTATATAGAGGATCCTAAAAACTCAACCAAAAGACTGCTAGACTTAATTGCCAAATTTAGCTGGATACACGGTCAATGCTCAAAAATCAAAAGCCTTTGTATACATGAAAAATAGACTCACTGGAAGAGAAATTAGGGAGTCAATCCCTTTCACAATAGCATCCAAAGAATGAAATATCTAGGAATCAATCTAACAAAGGAGGTGAAAAACCTCTACTCTGAAAACTACAGGACTCTTAAAAGGACTCTGAAAAAGTCCCTGAAAAAGGTGATAGAAGAGACAATGGAAAGACATCCCTTGTTCCTAGGTAAGAAGAACTAACATTGTTAAAATGGCTGTACTCCCACAACTACTATACAGATTCAGTGCAGTCCTAATTGAAATCCCAACGCCATACTTCACAGAGCTGGAGAACATAATCCAAAAATTCATCTAGAACCACAAAAGACCTAGAATAGCAAAAGCAAATCTAAGCAACCACAACATGGCAGGGAGTATTATGATCTCCAACTTAAAAATGTACTATAAAGCCACTGTGATAAGAACTGCATGTTACTGGCAAAGTAACAGACTCATGGACCAGTGGAATAGAATAGAAGACCCAGAAACAACTCCAGATACACTAAGCCACCTCATCTTTGACAAAGGAGCCAAACACCCTCAATGGATGAAAGACAGCCTCTTTAACAAATGGTGCTGGAAAAACTGGGCTTTAACCTGGCAAAAACTAAAGCTAGACCCATCTTTTTCACCGTGTACTAAACTAAAATTACAATGGATTAGAGACTTAAACATTAAAACAGAAACAATAAGCCTGCTGCAAAACAGGTTAGGTAAAACTCTTGGGAGACTGGTTTAGGGAGAGATTTTCTGAACAAAACCTCTATAGCAAGAGAACTAGCAGAATCAACAAATGGGATCTCATCCACTAAAAAACTTCCACACAGCAAAAGAAACCACTGGCACAGCTAACAGACAACCAACAACATGGGAAAAAGTCTTTACTAGCTGTTTATCAGATAAAGGACTACTATCTAGAATATATAAAGAACTTAAAAAATCAGTCCCTCCAAATTTAAAGACCTAATTAAAAAAATGGACATCTGAAATGAACAGACACTTCTCAGAGGAAGAAGTAAAAGCAGCCAAGAAGCATATGAAGACATGTTCAACATCACTGGTCATTTGAGAGATGCAGATGAAAACAACACTGAGATTTCATTTCACTCCACAAAGAATGGCCGCTACTGCAAAATTAACCAGTAATAAATGCTGGTAAGGCTGTGGGAAGAAAGGAACCCTTCTCCCACTGCTGGTGGGATTGCAGACTTGTGCAACCATTGTGGAGATCAGTGTGGAGATTCCTCAGAAAACTAGGTTTAGAGGTCCCATTTGACCCTACTATTCCCTTGCTAGGAATATACTCAAAAGAATGAAAAGAAAAAAAAAAAAGAAAAAAAAAAAAAAAAGAATGAAAAGAATCATAGTGTAAAGACATATGTGCACCCATGTTCATAGCAGCTCAGTTTGTGATAGTCTAATCTTGGAAACAATCCAGATGCCCATCAACTGGAGACTGGATAAACAAGATGTGACTTGTTTGTCTGTTTGTTTGAATAAAATGGAGTATTACTCTGCCATAATGAGTGACAACTTTTATGCACAAATGGACACACCTTGAGGACACACTAGGAAGTGAAATAAATAGGTCACAGATGTATAAATATCATATCTGTTCTCTAGTATGAGAATCTGTAGATGTAAATGAGTTCTAGAATGTATGATAGATTTTGTGAAAATAGGAAATATTCAAAGAGAAAGAGGAAAGTAATGAGGGGAAAGAATAAATATGATTTAAAAAGAAAAATAAAGCACATGTATATAGGGGATGGGGGTTGTGGGTGGGTAGGGATATGGGTAAAAATGAGAATTCGCTCGTATTATATAATGGTACAAATTCCCCAATGTTGAGTGTGATTGTGAGCTGTATATAAAAATATATCAATAAAGAATTCAATTTAAAAAAATATATAGAGAGAGTACAGTTTTAGTCCTTAATAGACCAAGAAGGTACTCCTGCATTTAACAGACTAAAGGCCTAAAGGTCTGTGGTGATCTCAGATCCTCTGCGTTTGGTCAAAGTAGATAGGATGACTGGTATTTACACAAATATGTGCCTCTTTCTCTGAACCTTTTCTAAGGGTATTCCATCTACCTGGGGTATCTGTCAGTCTATTGCTATTACTGTTCTGAAACTAATTTTCATATGTTAATTCCTTCAGTAAACTAACATTAGATGCTAGGATCTCCTGTTTATCATTAACTGCTACACATGATCATCCCAATATCATCATTCTTAAAAGTTCACACATAGCCCTTAGGGATCCTGAATGATTTGTTCCAGGATCTTGAAAGAATTTACCAGAGCCACAAAAAATCAGCAGCCTGTTCAGCAAGCAACTAAGAAGTTTCTTCCCAGGAGGCAGGAGTTAACAAGGACATTCTTAAATTATCAAGCTATTTCTGTTGATCAAATGCATGATTTGAACAATTGAACCTCTAGGACTTTTAGGAAGTTGGGTTCTTCAAATTTCTCCTCTTGTCATATAAGGCGAAGCATTCTTACTCATTGAACACTTCTCTAAAATTATCACCAGTTGTCATTGCTAAAACAGAAGTTCTAAGAAGTTGTGTTTAGTGAGATGAGAGCTAGGCCACAACTGGACAAAACAGAAACCAGACAATAAAAGAACATCACTCATTACTGCTGGGTGTGTACTGGGAGAAGCTAGTTTCACAAAAGGGAAGTCTGGAAGGGTAGGAAATACATACTAACTTTTGCAGAGGAGTCTTGAGAGTATTAGCTTATTTGAGTGGCAAAAACTGTGTAGGAGGCAGATATAACATCTTTTTGCTCCAGGGGAAGCCAACTCCACAGTTATATAGCTTGCCCAAGGTTAAATAACTGGAGAAAGGTAGAGTAGCAGTTTGAATCCATATTGATCTCTCTTAAATCTACCCATTTAATTTTATGGTAGAAATTATATAACCATATTTACAAACATGAAGAAAATGTTCATAATCTCATAAACCCAGCTAAAACTGTCAGCATTTTGATTCAATGTTTGTAAACTTTTCCCACACAGGCATTTTACCTTCAAAATTAAGCTCATATTCCATAAATAATTTCGGTATTGTACTTTCTTGACAACCTAAACATTTGTCTAAAATATTAAGTAAATTTGATAATCCTTTTTTTTTTGGAGATAGGGTCCCACTTTGTAGTTCAAGCTGGCCCTAAGCTCACAATGACCCCAGCAATCCTCCTGCCTCTGCCTCCAGAGTGCTGGGATGACAGGTGTGAGCAACCACGCCTAGCACTGTGGTACGTGGTACTGATTGCTGGTGGGCATGAGTCACCACGCCCAGTTTTGTTCTATGTGGTTACTGGGTATCAGACTAGTGACTCTACCCTTGCTAGGCAGGTGCCAGAACCACTGAGCTAAATCTCTGGCCCAATAATCCTCATTTTAACTAATACATAAATAGTTCACGGATTATCACAGTTTACATACTGAAACCTCAATTATGGGACAGAGGTTCTTTTCAAAATTTTTTGACAGAACACAAATTCTATTTCCAGAATTCCATGCTGCCCCCACAAATATGCACTGCCAACCCTGAAAGCTTCAAAAAGACAACACTAGTCAACAGATAAAGAAAAACTGTGAGTGAAACATCAGGAAAATGTTGTCATTAGTGACCTTTTTTGCCTGGAATCAAATAGATCTGATGAACATTATTAATGAAGAATGACCCAAAATAACTAATTAAAAATTAAAAAAGCTGTACTTTTAAGCTTCCAGAGACCGCATGCTGCTGATGATTTACTGTTCTCCTTTCAGTTTCATAAGAATCTCAACAAAACAAGTTACTCTTCCTAAATTCTACATTTGAAAGAATAGAAATTCTTGGAAAAGAAAACATACCCCATCGGGTGGTTTTCATAGCAGAGTGGTCAGAACTCAAACAGCCAATATGTTCCCCCTGGAAAGTGAGACAGCAACATCAAATCCAGTATAAGTCTACTGAATTTGTAAGATAAAGTATTGCTGTCAGAAAAATCTCTAGTGTTTGGAGGACAACAATCCCCAAAATATTTGTATGCCTCTTTGTGGCTGTTTTGAAAGCTTTATTAGAATGCATGCCACCATCAGTTTGATGTCCAAACAGCACACTTCAATACCTGGCAGCATTTGCTCTCCAGATAGCACACTAAAGATGACTGCCAATCAAGAGAAACCAAATGACAATGGAGAACTAGGTATTTCCATTCTGACCAAGTCAGAACCTACTCCCCAAAGACAATGTGACTCCAGTGTGTACAGGTGACCTTTCACTCTTTGCACAAGGGTGGTTTAACACCTACACCTTTCTGTTCATTTCCCCAGCTTGATCTATCTTACCTTTTGAAGGAGAGTGGTACTTCTTCAGAACTTAATGACATTCTTTTCTTCTCTAATGTGGAGCTAATCCAGTATTTCAACTTTCCCTAAGTCTTCTCTTTTTCTACAAAGTTAATGTTTCCAACAACAACAACAAAAAACAAAAACCAAAATGTCCAGGTACTATGGCAGATGCCTATAAAGCCCAGCATTGTGGTGGCAGAAGGATTGCCTCAAATATGATGCCAGCCTGGGCTACATAGTGAGTTCAGAGCCAGCTTGAACTACACAGCAAGACCCTGTCTCAAAAAACCAAAACCAAAGTTAATGTTTCTTCAAGGAAATGGCAAATGGCAAAACCATTCTGGAAAACAATTTGGTATTATCTAGTAAAGTTGAAGATGTACGTGTCCTACAACTTGCAAATTCTTCCCTTGGTCACCTGTCCTAAGAAACTGCATCAGGATGCACATTTTTAAAAGCTTACTGCAGCACTGCTAAAAATAGCAAAAAACTGGAAATGACCCATATATCCATTGATAAGACGGAATAAATAAATTGTGCAATATTCATACAATAGACAGACACACAGCAGTGAAGACAAATGAATTTCACACATGGTGCTTCATGCACCAACAGGGATGAATCTCTAAGAACTATACTGACTGGGAAAAGCAAACTGTGTGAAAATACCAGTTATATATGGCCCTGAGATAAGCAAAACCAGAATGCAGGTCTTCACTGGAAGGAAAGAAAAGATGACCATTAAAGAAAAGCATTTGTGGGCTGGAGGGTTAGCTCAGTGGTTCCGGCACCTGCCTCGCAAGTGCAAGGTCCTGAGTTCGATCCCCAGTAACCACATACAATGCTGGGCGTGGAGACTCATGCCCACCAACAATCAATACTACATATCACAGTGCCGGGTGTGGTGGCTCACGCCTGTCATCCCAGCACTCGGGAGGCAGAGACAGGAGGATTGCTGAGTTCCAGGCTTGCCTGGGCTACATAGTGAGCTCAGAGCCAGCCTGAACTACAAAGCAAGACCCTGTCTCAAAAAAAAAAAAAAAAAAAAGAAAAGCATTTGTGTTGGACAATTCATTTAATTTGAAGGAAGAGCAGCACAGTGACAACAGTGCCGGGGGACATGCTAATAGGAAAGCAAGTAGAAATTGTCACTCACTGCCTCAAACTTGACTCTTGGATTAAACATCAAGTGAAATGATGACCACTTCAAATCTACACACAAGTAGGCTCAATAGTCACTGATTTGGTTTTTATCTCCCAAAAGAAATAAAGAACGACTACATTTCCAACAGATAAACAACAGCTAGTTCCTGAACTAAAGCAGTTTTGCTCTGTTGGGTATAAAATGATGATTTGTGAATCCTTTTCCTGGAGACCACATTGGGAAGTGTTTGTTATTGTTGTTAAATAGCACCATCTAGAAAACATAGGAGCCTAATTTAAATTTTCTTCCTGGCCACTGTAAAAACAGAATGAAAATGTTAGTTTACTGGCTAGTAGCCAATACCGATTAAAACTAAATATGAGAAAATAGCAAATATTATAGTAACTATCAAATTTTTTTTGTTCTACCGATTGATGGGCCATATGTGAAAGGGTGCATTTTCTCCATGAGGCTCCCACCTAAAACCTCACTACAGATCACCATAGCAACTTCTAAGTCAGTTTCAGTATCTTGAGGCTATTCAAATCTTTCCTACTATTTAGTTTATGCTTTTGCTTTCATGATAAGTAGCAGTTGAATGTATGTCAAGCTCTCTTGTAAAGGGAAAAAAAATTTTTTTCTTCATCTGATAACAGTATAATAGAAAAAGCTAATTTATTTTTTTTTATTACTGTTTTCCCAAAATAGAGGGACTACTTTTTAGAGTACTCTTTCTAGTGGGAAAAATCTTCCCCGCACAGGTTTTGTTTGTTTAAATTACAATAGCACTAAATGTGGAAATAAAACAACAGGAAAAAGAAAGTAATCTGGAAAGGAATCTTTCTCTGGACTATTTTGTTACCTGTCATATAAATATGTCGGTTCCCCAGCAGAGCTGAAAGTTGCCCCGTTCCTGACTGGGACTATCCCCCCAAAGGAGGGCAAAAACAGGAGTTGGTGAAAGCTGATTACTGTGCCCCTCAGCAGCGTCTCTTCACCCTTCACGCTTCACCACACACTCCTCCTCAGACACTCGCCACACTGCCAGTGTCACACAATTCTGCAGAGCCGCGATCAGGACTGACTCAAGCCTGTGGGCCGAGCCACTCGTTGCCCTACACCACGCTGCCTCACACTTGACTCTGAAACCACCTCATTTCCCTTGGCACTGCTCTTTGGAGGGATTATGCAAATGGACAAATTTATCCCTTCTGTTAACACAAATGATCCACACAGCATCTCACTTCCTTTCCACTCACTTCCCATGCTGTCGTCTGTACTCAAGTCACGGTACACTGCTCAATTCACTGAAAGACCTCTACATTTTCTGAGAAGCAGCCATACCCACCAGACTGGGGGCTGCTCTTTAGAACACACATAACCCACAAAGGAGGTTCAGCTTTAGTAGAGATGTACCCTTAAAGCAAAGATTAGTGCAGCACACAGAATTATAGAATTCCAGACCCTCTTTAAAAATAAAAATGACTAGCTAAATTTTCAGTGTGTTACAGGAGTTTAGACACAGGGTTGAAACCTATTGACACCAGTGAGGACAACCAGATGCCTCCACCCTCCAAGCAGTAGCCTACTAAACTTGCTACTAACTTTTCCTTCCTATATTGTTGCCCCGGTCTATTAGAGTGGTAGATAGATAGATCGTAGATGTCAAACACCTTGATGTCAGCAAAGTGCTTGACGCCCACTCAAAAACTTATCTGCTGAAGATAAAATCCTGAGCCAGAGATGACGTGGTTTGGTGGACTCAGATTTGACCAGATGAGCACATGTAAGGGGACCGACATCACAGAAAGCAAAGACAGTCACTTCTCATTACAGGGCTTTCCACGTTTCTTTGATTGATGTTTTAATCAAGATACTCTCCTAGAGGTTTCAAGTGACTCACAGCTGAAAGAGCATAGCTAATTAATTAGAATAAAGACTAGATTTCAAGGTTGTTTATAGGAGCCAGCTGTGGTGGCACATGCCATAATCTCAATATGCTGGGAAAATAAGGCAAAAAGATAGCACGCTCAAGTTCAGCCTAGACAACTTATCAACTTAAGAGAGTCTCTGTCTCAAAATTAAAAAATAAAAGGCCTTGGCATATAGCTGAGTATGAAGGTCCTGGGTTCCATCTCTAGTACCAAGAGCTGGGGGAAGGGATCAATAGGGTAGAGTGACAGTCACAACTGACCACACACACACACACACACACACACACACACACACACACACACACACACATTAAAACAGAGAACCTTTTAAAAAGTTCAAAAAAACCTTTAAAAAAGGAGATAAATGTTGCTTTTAATTGGAAAAAGTCCCTTGTGTGTGTTTATGTTTCCGTACAGGACACCACTCTGTACTTGTCTATCTCCTGCTCTATATTTGTCTGTCTACTCAGCTGGACAACTCTGTCTCTACAAGGTCTGCCAATGACCCTTCCCAGGACACTGGGTGGATAAGGCTCTAGGTGAGACACTCAGAGTCCTATCACATTTATGACTCTGACTTCTGAAAGAGGCCTTCTTTTATTCTTTTGCTCAAGCTCCTATCTTAAGCTCTACCTTACTTTTTTTTTCTTGAGACAGGGTCTCACTTTATAGTTCAGGTTGGCCCTGGGCTCACTATGTAGTCCAGGAAAGCCTTGAACTCGGCAATCCTCCTGCTTCTGACTCTCGATTGCTGCGATTACAGGCGTGAGCCACCATGCCTGGCAAGCTCTACCTTGTCTTAGTAGTTGACTCTGTAACTCATTCCTCTGGTCTCAACTCTGCAATGTCTTTCTGTCTGTATTCCTGTTCTTGTACATTCCTCTCCTGATCCCACAACTTGCTCAGGCAGACAGTTCTGCTGACGGAGAGCTACCCTCTTACCCTGACACCTGTTTCCATCTCTGTGAGCATGCACCAGCCCATTGATTTCTTTATTCTCTAGATCCCTGTCTGGTTTTATTCTGGATTTCAAGCTGGTCCACCGTAAGACTGAGACAATCCAAATCTTCTGTGTAGCAGGCGCATTTAAAGCAATTCACATTTAGGAAATCCTAACTAAGTACTTTTGATAAATCCAAGTTCAGCGAAAGCTGTAAGATGGGACAAGTAATGAAGTTAGAGATGTAATCCTGGTCTGCGTGGTATACTGATGCGGAAAACAAGTGGATCTCATGAGAGACCTAACAGTGACCTCTCTCTCTGTTCTGACTGGCCATCTCTGAAGTATTGCCCAAGGATTATATTATCAAAGAGACAGTGATATAAAAGGATTGTATCCAGGAGGAAGTGGCCAAAGTGACTGACCTCCTGACCCTAGCTAAGGTAAGCAAGTTGGAAGAACCAGAGTCATTGACCTAGGGAAGGAGGATTTTCAGGGGTGGGGTTTTCAGGCTCAGAAAAGAACAATGACGCAGTGTACACTGTGTTAAGGATCTGCAGAAACAGGGAAGAGGTGGGCTGCAAAAGGAAGCGCTTATTCCATCTCTGCTCCTGATTTGGGTGGCCCTGTATGTCCAGTCTCAGTTTCCATCTGAGACTGAGACAATATGAGTTGTAAGGGCCCTCTCAGCTCTAAAAGCCCACGATTTCTTGTTCTTACATTAACTTCAATCTGAGAAAAACCAGCTTGTCTATTCTAAGACCTGGAAAAAGAGATCCGCTTTTAAATTGTTCAAGTGTGCCCTTTCGAGAAAACACAACTGATTTAAGTAATGAGTAAAACAAAGGGTAACAAGCTTTACATTTTAAATGAAAAATATGGTAATTTTTCAAATAGAAGGTACAGTAGGAAAGAGAGATAGATATGCCTCCAGGAGATATTTACTTCCCAACCCCTACTATCTTTAAATATTACCTTATATGGTTCAAGATGTAATAAAGCTAAGGATCTCAAGAGGATTATCCCATCACAGATAGCCTTCCAAGAGGGACGTAGAGGAGATGCAGGAAGAGGCAGACTCTAGCATGATGTGGCCACAAGTCAAGAAACACACGCAACTATCAGAAGCTAGAAGAAGAAGGAATACATTTTCTACAGAGCAGAGGTGGCAAGGCCCCACCGAAACCCTGACATTGGATACTTGACCCCTAAAACTATGAGGGAGGAAGAAATCTCTGTTGGTTTGTGTTACTAGGTTTGCAGTAATTTGTTACGAAACCAGAGCAAACCAAAAGGAAGGTTTTCTGCTTAAATAAAACTTTATTACAGGCTAAAAGTGGATAATAAGAATCTTCTCTAAGGGAAAAGCTTGAATTTATATCTATTTTATGGCCCATGCCATTCTAGTCTCAGAAGAAGTGCAGCTACGCCTATAAAAGTGTGCAGAGGCAGTGACAAAGGCATCTGTTAAGTCGTCCTTCCTATATACTTTATTAATCATCTTTCCTCCACACGTGACTTCAACAGACAATAAGCCTATGCAAGACAGACGACCAGATGACGCCAATCCCTATTCAGCATTACTGGCTGCAGCAAAACCAACTACACAGGAACTCAACAGCTACTGGGGAAGCTTCTGTGTAAAAACAACTGGTACAGAATAGGTGAGGTCTTGTCTCATTTCTCTCATGTAGCAAAGGCAGAACTTCTCTCCACTTACTCCTGGCAACATCCAGCTCTTATCTTCTGGAATGATGAATGCTATGGAGATGAGGAACGTAACAAAATACTCCCTGATCCTGGGAACAAGCAGCAGCAAGAGAATGCGTGTCTCTGAGGCTTTCCCACTCCTACCGCCTGCAGAATGCCATCCCTGGAATTCACTCCCCCACTGCCACGGGGGATCGCCTCACAGTGCCAGCTCAGGTGTAGAGATGTTTCCTTTTTTAGGTTCCTAATTATTTCTTCCTGATGAAAACATGACTATGACTTTTAAAATCACAAGTGAAAGGAGAAAGTCCTTTTAAATTCAGTAAAGAGAAAAGGAAAGAAGTTTGTGAAATGGCCAGTTAAACTGACAAATAATGATTTGTCTTTTTCTACGCCACAGAGTGAGAGGGCGCCCACCATGAATGGGAGGGAAGGGTGTGCCAAGTCTGAGCAGTACTCTGGGCCCTTGCCATTTCCTAGCTGGTAGTCCCGGGGCAAATCTTCACTCTGGCGCTGCATTTCCCTCCTAGCAATATGGGGTGATTAGAAGACAACATGTGGGCAAACACAGTGAGTAGCCCGGTGATGTCTGCTAGTGTTTGAGGAATGAATGAACGAACTGTTTTGTATCCAGGACTAAACAATCTACTCCAAAAGTTTCTACTGCTGTCTTGAATCACAAAGGTATCATTTTTGTCTGTAGCTTATCCAATTGCCATACCTGCCTGACTTTATAAGCCTCAAAAGAGGGAGCTTTCATTATCTTGGAAAATTCTAATTGGCAGGGGAATGTTTTTTCTTCTTAGACAGCAGCTCATTTCCAGAGATTTATGTAAAAGAAACTTGGTCAGTTATTATGGGTGAAGCATAGCAACTACTTTTGGTTCAGAACTAAAGATGTTTGCCTTTGAGTCTAAAACAAATTTCTAAGTATACTTCCCTTCCTTCTAAATTCATATATGTACTCCTGTCTCTTTCTTCCCCCAACTCAGAATCATTCCTTTCTCCTGACCCCAAGTCACTAGGAAAGTGGATCATGTAAAATGTGGCCCTCACTTAATGACACAATGAGGCTGGCTCCTTCTGCTGTCTGATCACCAGCCCAGTGGGTCAATCTGTGTGTGGCTGGGGCTAAGGACATGCAGAATATAAGCCAACTTAGCTTTTACAGTCCCTGGGGTTAACAGCCCTGGGTACGTACATCTGGAGGGTGGGAAACAACTCTCACCTGCATGCATGGGCTGCTGTCTCCAGTCCCCCTTGCTGAAAGCATTTTAATTGTCCGCTACCTCCATTCAGAAAGCAGAGTGCCATGTCCTTCCTCTTTTGCACTAGCTCTGCCAACTCCCTAGGACCCTGCACACAAGGTGAGGTGGTACATTCTCAAACCAAACTCTTCCTCCAGCCATGCTGCAGATTTTGCTCCATGCCCTGCTACAACCAACATCTGAAGTCTCTGAGCATCCCATATAAGCATTGTTGACCTTCTGATCCCTGGAAATCCTATATTTCAAGCTAAGAAAAAGCATACTCATGAAGAAGCAGGTGAAGGAGCCAGAGATTTAGCTCAGTGGTTCCAGCGCCTGCCTAGCAAGCTCAAAGCAAACTCAAGGTCCCTGGTTCAATCCCTGGTAACCACATACAACAATACCAGGCATGGTGGCTCACGCCTATAATCCCAGCACTCAGAGGCAGAGGCAGGAGGATTGCTGAGCTCGAGGCTTGCCTGGGCTACACAGTGAGCTCAGGACCAGCCTTAACTATAAAGCGAGACCCTGTCTAAAAAAAATAAAAGCACGTTAGGATTCATGTATTCAGGGCTTTAAAGCTTGACTCCAGATCCAGCCTTGAATTACAAACTCTCAACTGTTTAGAACTAGATTTTTTTTTCTCCCATAAGACTATCAGCCATACTTGCCTGGGCTACACAGTGAGCTCAGGGCCAGCATGAACTACAAAGCGAGACCCTGTCTCAAAAAAAAAAAAAAAAAAAACTATTAGCCACACAATAAGGATGTAAATTATTTTGATAATTTTGCTTGGGAATTAAGATTAAGACCAAAGAAATGCTGAAAATTGGAAGGCCTACCATGCACAGTCTCTATGTATAGACAACCCATTACAAAGGATTCACTCAAAGTAAAAGGCAACAATTCTAAAGTAGAAGGTAATTTTTCTATTTACTTTCCTGTTTGAATGACAACTTTTGTTTTGAAAGGCCTCTGTGTCAATCAACTAGGCCATTGTATTTGTGGCCTGAATGCAGCTGTCTAAACCCTGAGAACAGCTGGAACGGTGATATGGGAATCCTCTCCCTGAAACTGCAGAAATGACAGGGCCTCTCTCACAGTAGCCACTATAACACTCTTCTCTGCACTAGACAAAGGGAATAGGCCAACATACAAATCAAACTTCTCTCAACTTTTTGACAGTAGCTATGATCACAGTAGACGTTATTTTAATCAAATCCTTTTAAATCATGATTTATGTTTCTAAATAGGACGACTTAATTTAACCAACTTTTTAATATTAAAAAGTGCATTTTTGTTCTGACATAACCGGATTACATATTCTTCAAAATTTGGATGAGTATGGATTTTACTTATAAAGATATAACCTTATACGGCTGGAGATTTAGCTCAGTGGTTCCAGCGCCTGCCTCACAAGCGGCAAGGTCCTGAGTTCGATCCTGGTAACCACATACAATGCTGGGCGTAGTGACTCACGCCCACCAGCCATCAATGCCACATACCACAGTGCCGGGCATGGTGGCTCACGCCTGTAATCCCAGCACTCAGAAGGCAGAGGCAGAAGGATTGCTGAATTTGAGGTTTGCCTGGGCTACATAGTGAGCTCAGGGCCAGCCTGAACTACAAAGCGAGACCCTGTCTCAAAAAAAACATATACCTTATAACTTGTGCATTTAAAGCAGTAATTCACGGAAATCATACTCCGAACTGTATCCCTCAAGAACTCTAAGAGATTCAGTGCCAAAAAGAAAGGTTTAATATTTCCTACTTTAAAGGTTTTTCCCTCCTTTATCTTTGGTCTCTCTTTGCTTGCCCAGAATACTTCATTCTTAAGAATTATCTATTACTTGTCTGTTTGAAACTTTGTTGTTTTGGAGAGAACGCCAGTGAATGGTTGTCTTATGGCTATAGAAGATTATTAACAAGCATGGTTTCCATAGATAAAATCCCTAGATGGAGAAAAAAATTATGGCTCCTGGCATATACAATAAGACTTTACTTTGACACATGCTGTACAAAAATGGTTTTCATTGGCTCTCATTACTCTCTATTTTGGTCACGTGTCCTTCCTTCACATGACAAGCATCTGCAGTCAACATCTTTAGGTTGACTTTGAGCCAGGCATTGAGTTTGGCGGGGACGAGGATTCCGACCTGACAGGGCTTATCGTTCAATAGGGAATGTAGCTGTTACACAGACATCACACAAAGGACCACACAGCTCTAATGATAGCTTTGAAGCAGCACAGTACTGGACAGGCAATCCGTTCAGAGTAAGGGGCTCAAGGAAAATCTCTCCATAAAGTGACAATGCATTCATATTACTTACTGATAAAATTTTTTAGAAGGATAACACAAATCTATTGTCTCAAGTATTCTATCAATTCCAAGGGAGGGTGGGGTATGAGAAAGAGAAGGCTCTGGGCCTAGACAGATCTTAATAGAGTCCCTATTACAACAACAGTACCTGTGTAACTCATGGGGAAGAGTGTGGTTCCCACACAGGGTTGTTACCATGGGTAACTAACATACAAAACATTCAGTGTGTGGTAGGACTTCAATAAACTACAGGCATTAATTAGCTTAGAAATGATGCTTAATGGCTTGAACTTCATGTCAAAATAAAGTTTACTTTCCATACAGTCTGTCTTTACAGATGTGTTCAACTGAAAGACAAAACTCTAATGTCCATTTCAAAAAGTGTAAGGTCTGTCATTTTTCTTTACTCTACCGACCAACTGGTAACATTTATACAATGGAAGCATACCCTACTTGATGCATCTTGTCAGATGCACACACAAGCCAGGCAAAAAGATGTAGTACATGCGCTCAGTACTTTCTGCCAGCATTAGAAAGAGTCTGAATTAGAGCTTTCCAAATAGTGAAAAGCCCCTAAGGCAGGTGAGTGTTTTTCAAGTCATTAACTGCTTGACTGAGGGGGAGCAGACAGAGCCCTTCAGAGGCAGCTCAAATTCACTTGTACTCCAAGCAGTTTGTCCTACCCTTTGTTTCACTTCCCTTATTCTGGACTCTCCTGGTACCTACAGATTCCGACAGGACAGAGCCGGTCATGTTTGCTCAGCCCCTGGCCAGACACTCATGCTGCCAGGCTACACCTGGAGGAAGGCGAGGCTCTGCCTTTCCTCTCCCTGCTGTGGTCAGGCACTCTTCAGAGTGGAAGCCAACAAATTGTCATAGTTGGTGTCTACATGAGTAAGAAATGCCCAGCTAACTGGCATCAGCACTGTTCTGGGTGTGGCTGGGATGTGTCCAAAACAGAGGCTGCCACCTGAGTGGTGAAAGGAGAAACGAAAGAGGGCTGGCTCAGGTTTGCTCAGAGGAGCTCCTGTCTCCATCTTCATTTTGGATGCCAGCTCCTGGGTTTCAGCACAGACTCTTGAGCCTTCTTTCGGACTCCTGATATGGACTTTCATGGGACACTATAGGCCTTTGACTGGATGCTTTGGATTTCTGTCTCTTCTGCACTTCCAGCTCTTCCACTCTTTTTTTGTTTTACTCATCCACGCCTGACTCTTCAGGTGGCCACTGTAAGCCAACATTGTAAAACTTTTTATGTTTATGTATCTTGTATGAAATCTTTCTCTAGTGAGCACTGACTGACACATTCTTTCTGTTTGGTACAAGATCCAAATCAGAAAGAAAAATACGTGTAGTTTCTGTTTCTAACTAACACATGAATAATTTTCCTTTATTCTAAAAAAGGGACCACTTTACAGATAAGAAATGGGCTTGGAGAAAAGTGATTTGCTAAGGTCTTAACTGCAAGTTAATGGTAGAATTGAAGGAAGGACTGAACTCCTTCTCAGACCCACATCACATTTACCGAACCCTCCTGTCTGCCTCACGTTGGGCTGGTCCTGGGGACCCAAGTTAACTCCAGCAAGCGGGTGAGCACAAGTTGTGCGGTCTAGGATGACAGCAAGTGTTCCCTGGCCTGTCACTGCCACACGGGCCAGCTGCTCTGCACCACACTGCCCTGAGGTGGCTCTGGCCCCCAGGCAGGGGTCACAGTGCAATGGCCTCCTTTGAAAGAATCTCTGCAATCCATGCTAAAACCTAAGTGCATGAGATTCTAGAAAAGCTCCTCTGTCCTCTCCCAACTAAAGCTTCTGTGTTTCCTGCTTAGTGTAAGCTGAAAAGCCTAAGACTGAAAGTCATAGGTCATGCTACAAAAACTAGGAGTTTGTGTGGAGTCAAAGGTCAAAGGTTGCTTGCTATTGTTTCAGAATAGTATTTTGGAGAGTATATTCCTTAATTTAGCAAAAAACACATTGGCTGCATTCAGAACATCTCTATTTCAGGAAAAACAACCTTTCTTGCACTCAAATTAAAAAGAAAAAATAATCTAGTCACTGATAGTCACTCGAGGGATCAGGAAATTGAGGATTAACTTAGAACTGGTGGAAAATTATACCCCAGCAATGTGGTTGGGCAGCAGAGAATTCCCCGAGTAGCCAACGAATCCTGTAAAAAATTGAGCCCTTCAGCCGGGTGTGGTGGCCTGTAATCCCAGCACTCAGGAGGCAGAAACAGGAGGATTGCTGAGTTCGAGACTTGCCTGGGCTACAAAGTGAGCTCAGGGGCAGCCTGAACTACAAAGCGAGACCCTGTCTCAAAAAAAAAAAAAAAGTTGAGCCCTTCAGTGGGGAACCCACCAGGAAGAAAAGAGGAAGAAGGGCAGGCAAGGAAGTCCTAGTTAATGATTGTTTGTCACTGAATAAACGATTCTTCCAAATCTCTCCTCCATGGAGCTTTCTGGATCACCAGGCACTCATTTGAGTTCTGGAGCCCATCTGCACCACTCTTATCAAATAATATCATCATTACCTGAGTACTTGTCTGTCACTATCATTTTTGCTCAGTAGCAACCATCCTGGTGCCTACTGCCCAGTGAGTACCCAAAACATGTTAGAGAATCAGTGAGCTATTAATTCAGTGGCCACAGCTCCGAAATACAGCTAAGGTAGAGGCAAGCAGTAACCAGCTGAGAGTGGAAGAAAAACAAAGCAATGAAAGGACTAAAGGGAGTATTACTTGGCTAGGCTGCACAGACACTGCTTACACGTCACTGGCTCTGAAGCTCACGAGCCATGGGACAGCTGTTCCAATCCAGTATTTCTGGGAATGAGGAGACATAACTTATAGCTAAAATGTATGTTTCTATAATTACCAAAATTGAAGAGACCTAATATTTTTCTATTTCATAAACCAGGTTTCCATCTCCGATTCAACTTTTCCCTTAGAAATCTATTATGGTTCAACTCAACTGCAATCCCAAATTAAAAGCAAACTTATCCTGGGTCCCAACTGGAAATGCTTTCTAATTTACAAAACACATGGCTCCAGCATAAAACTTGTCAACTTACTTTTTCCACGGCTAGATCAACATCCTGCCTCTTCAGAAAACTGTAGAAGAAAAAAAAAAAATGAGACATCATAAAGAATCAAGAACCCTGCCTATAGACCACACACAAAGTACCATCATAGAATTTCCATTTGTTACAATCAATTTACCCACAAATTTTATCTTCTTCACACGGTGATTACTAAGACACAGCTGTCACAAATACTTGCCTCAAACTACAAAGACCTGGTCTTGTACTACAAAGGAAAAGCCTTGAATGTATACACACACAGAAACACACACACAGAAACACACACACACACACACACACACACACACCCCTTCTTAAAGGTCACTACAAGTCATCTGTTTTGGAAGTACACTAAAAATGAATCTTCTGAAACCTTCTGAAATCTACCCTTCCCTTGGTTTAAATCTTTCTCCAGTCCCCATCCCATGTTGGTTCCACTTCCTGTCCTAGTGTCAAGCCAGTCTTCTTGAATTGGCCTCTGTTTCCCATCAGCTAAGCTTCCTCATTTGCCATCTAGCTGTCTATACCAACCTGTCTATGGAACTTCCGCCCCAGGATGCCTTTAAAACCTTAAATTCAGCCCCTGGAGAGGCTGACTGCTGCTTCTGATGACAGGATCTCGCTTTGTAGTTCAGGATGACCCTGAGCTCACTGTGTAGCCCAGGCAAGCCTCCAACTCAGCAATCCTCCTGCCTCTGTCTCCTGAGTGCTAGATTTCAGACGTGAGCCACCACACCCTGCATTGTGGTATGTGGTACTGATTGCTGGTGGGCGTGAATCACCATGCCTGGTATTGTTGTATGGGTTACCAGGGATCAAACCAGGAACCTTGCACTTGCTAGGCAGGCACTAGAACTTACTCAGCCAAATCTCTGGCCAGCACACTAATCTTTAAAGTGTCATAAGTGAAATAGCAGATTTCTGGGTTAAATTCTGTTTATTACCTGCTAATATCATAATACCTCATTTATTATTTATTATTTTAGTTCAGTGGATAAACTTTCAATTTTAATAAAAAAATAAAGTTAATTGAATAGAATAATGCTGACAATATTTTAGGATTTTGTTGAGGACTTTGGAGTAGAAAAAGGTGCAAACAACTTATCCTATCATAGCAGAGATGCAAACATTTTCAATATGATTCTTGGCATGTTTCTCCTGGGCCATAGTTTTAAATAAACAGCAATGTAAAATTTAATAACAACATAAATTACTATCCCCATCAAAATCATCCTATGTCATATTTGCAAAAGAATTATTTTGCACTGTGTGAAAACATGCATATTTAACAGTGATATCTTTGTTTTGTTTAATAAAAGATGATTTAGAGCGAAGGAAAGAAAAAATGACCATGAGGAACAGAATTAGAAACTCATGCATTGTTCTCTACAGATGGGCATTCAAATCATGAACTCACTACAGGCATGCAACAGACATG
Source organism: Thryonomys swinderianus (assembly GCA_004025085.1). Taxonomy (NCBI): domain Eukaryota; kingdom Metazoa; phylum Chordata; class Mammalia; order Rodentia; family Thryonomyidae; genus Thryonomys; species Thryonomys swinderianus. The sequence continues at coordinate 25,955 of PVIC010002328.1, read as the reverse complement.
GAGGTCGAGGGGAGAATGTGCTAATCAGCATGCCACTACCACTGTATCTTAGCAACCCATATCACCCATCTCTTCCAGCTTCTGAGACCTGGCCAAGAAGCCCTTGCAACATATATCCTTTCTTCTGGTAACTTGCTGAGGATCCAGACACTGCTCTGATGCAGAAAATGGGAACGTGATTTGTCCAAAACTTTAACCTGGTCTCCTTATACTTAGAGAATTTGACACTTCAAGAACTTCTCCTGGTGGAAATATATTTACAGAAGTCTGACTTGCATTCTTAAACACAACCATAGAGGTTGGGAGAATCGTTTTGATTTGTAGGTCATAACAAACTGTTGCTTATTGACAAGGTATAAGATCCTTTTATCAGGAAAGAGCACTTGGAGAACCACTACCCTTTTCCAGAGTTGAAGGAAAATATTCCTGTCCAATGCACATGGCACAATGAAGGGAGAAGCCTTCACTCTCTAGCACTTTAGCACCTGATAGCAAGAAGAAAAATGAAAGCCCTTTTGGTGCCCTGGCACCCTACTGCAGAGTACTGTCTATCCATCCACATATATGCTATCAACCTACTTCTTTTTCAGGCTTACTAAACAGATGGAGTGATCTAACAAAGACAATATATGCATCATTTTACAGCCATAAACCAAAAGAATGATGCCACCATTTTACTGTCAAAGACTCCCAAGCGACAAGGCTTGAGATATTTTAGGCAGCAGCTCCATTACTTCAGAGAAGATACGAAGGATAAAATGAACTGTATAAAAGTAAAACTTTCATGGCAACCCCATTTAGAAAGAAGAATGACATCTGCCTTTAAAACTATGCTTATCTTTCTTAAATAAAAGCTGTGCCTGCTGTGCATAGTAGTCCATATCTGTAATCTCACCACTCTGGGAGGCTGAGGCAGGAGAACAACAAATTCAAGCCGAGCCCGTATAACAGAGGGATTTAATGAAACTCAATCTCAAAATAAAATGAGCTAAGGATAAACCTTAGTCCTAAGGCTTGAGGTTCAATCCCTGGTGCTGCAGAGGGTAAGACAGAGCCAATGTTTTTGAAAAGTGGAGAATAAATAAGTTTTGGCTACCAAATGCTTAAGTCAATGAACTACTTTTTATTTAAATGAAACAATTTTTTAAAAATTTAAGAAATTGAACACTCATCCTAATTTATTTGTATGCTAATCCTGATGTTTCTGAAATCCGATTTTTAGGTTTTCAAAGCTTAGGACAAGACAAGCCTCTCTGGCTCCCCTGTGTGTGCACATGTGTATAGCTAGAGATACGCAGATGTAATATACAGGGATTGTAGCTGTCTACAGACTCATCTGTGGCCTGTGGGGCAATAGGACCTTTTTCATGCTTTTCTTCTTCCTGCTGAAGTGGTGCTGATGTTGTGACAAACATAACTAACGTGACCTGGAGGCCCCAGTAGAAAAAGCTGATTGTTAATGCTGCAAATGTCTTGGCCGACTGCAGCAATGGAAGCCAAAGGACAAAACCCAGACCAAAAATGACTTACTCCCAACTTGAGATCAGATCAAACCTCTATTCTTCGGAGAACACACAAATACCCTAAAAATAAATCAGAGCCGGTCTCAAGTCAGATTTCTTCCTTGGCAGAGTCGACCCTCCAGCACCCACTGTTCTGCTTCCAAATGCCCACAGCACATCACCCCCAGAACCTTACAGAGGGACTGCACAGGCACAGCATGAGTCAGACAGTGAAAGGAGTATGGTTCAGTGAACGGCAGGCGACCTGACAGTGCTATAGGGCAGAGGAGGCTGAGAGGATGGAAGCAAGCTTCAGGGAGAAATGGGAGAAACTGAGGCAAGAGCTGGGGAGAAGGTGTATACCAACTGAGAAGTCAGCCGAGATCAGAATGTATGCGTGCACACGCCTGTGCTGTGCTACTGTATTATCAATCTATTTCTAATCCCAGGGAAGAGCACAAAAGGAGACGCAGCCGTGGTATATGCTTGGCACTGGGCAGGGCATATGATTAACCATCAGCCTTCAGGGCTCAGCTCACAATCCTCTTTTCACTCTGGTATTCCTTTGCTCATATACTTCTCTGCAGAACTAGCTTTCCTCTCTGTTGTGTTCTTACTGCACTTTTTGTTGGGGCTGTTTCACTGTTTCCCCGATAGACTGTCAGCTGTTAGGTGGCCAGGATGACAGTGAGCAGAGTAACGAGTGAAACCACATTGAATCTTGCATTATGAAGCAGTGTATGTGTGCATGCATGTACCTCGGCTGCAGGGGCAGGGACTAAGCATATAAATCCACAGTATGGTGACATCACACACATCATAAGCCCTTAACCACAAGACCACCTGCCTCTTGAATGTAGTCCTGGTCTTTAGCTTTAACACAAATGACAAATACCCTAATGTTAACCAGTGATTCTTCTTACTAAAAAATGCGTCTAAAAACTTCAATTCATGACACGAGGGCCATAATCACATTTCATACCTGATATACTAGATTTTAGGGTCATAAGGAATCCAAGAGCTAAATCATCATTTGGGTTATTTTTAAAATGGGAGCTTGGGCTGGAGGTTTAGCTCAGTGGTTCTGGCGCCTGCCTCGCAAGTGCAAGGTCCTGAGTTCGATCCTGGTAACCACATACAATGCTGGGCATGGTGACTTACGCCCACCAGCAATCAGTACCACATACCACAGTGCTAGGTGTGGTGGCTCATGCCTGTAATCCCAGCACTCGGGAGGCAGAGGTAGGAGGATTGCTGAGGTCGAGGCTTGCCTGGACTGCATAGTGAGCTCAGGGTCAGCCTGAACTACAAAGCAAGACCCTGTCTCAAAAAAAAAGAGAGCTTGACAGAGAACTGCGGTATACTTTTCTCTTGTCATAGCATCTTCTCTGTTTCAAATCCTACACTTTTTACTACTTGCAAAAGACTTAAAATATTCATTGACCGGCCAAAAACATCTGCACATTATTGAACACGTCTGTACTTAGCCACATCTGAATGGTTTCTTTCTACTCCAGTGATCATAGCTCTATTCAGTCCTAACTAAAGTGGGAACCTCAGAAGTGTGTGTGGTGTGATGTCAGTGGTGACCAAGGATAAAATAGTCATTTGACAGCAACTTCCCCATCAAGCCTGTCAACAACTCCATTGGTTATTCTTCACTCAGTGTCCACAGCACAAAAAAAGACCAGGCAGAGGCAGACTCTGCTATAACTCCAAATAAAGTTGAGATGCATACAGAGTATACAGAGAAGCTGCTCAGTGCTCTCTTGCGAAGGGATGGCGCTGGCTCCCTGCCTGGAACCCAGAACAGGCCCTTTCACAGTGGGATCCCGAGGCCTGCACAGCTGCAGACAGGCATGCAGTGTGTGGCTGTCCCTGCTCAAGTCACTGTAATGCCCTGTGTGCTCAACAGCTGGGTCAGCCCCACAGAGAAGAGACACAATTCAGACAAGGCCATTTGTTGTGGGATATTCCTGTACTCCATATTTCCTCAGGAAAAATGTTATTTTCCTCAAACTATTCATCCTGGCCCATACTAACTCATTTTCCTGCATGCCCAAACCTTCTAGAAACAGGTTAAAGACGAGGGCACCACAGGGGGATATTCAGCACTCCAGCTTCAAGGAGAAACACCCTGGACTGACAGATACAGTATGAGAAGCTAGGGACACCCTCCTCTCTCTGGCACAAGTAAGGAGGCACAGGGACCAGTCAGGGCTGTGTGTGCCTGATACCATTTATTTTATATAAAACACTCAATTTGCCTCTTTAAAAAGGTAATACATGCTCATTGAAAATTTGTAAAGCGTAGAACCCCAATTATGCTGACCAGCTTTCTATGCACATATAATGTAACATTGACTGTGATCCCTCCATCTCACAACTCACAATGGAGAACACACAGAGCTTCTGATGTAGGTAACAAGGAAGGGAAGGATCCCACACAAGAATAAAGTACCTGGGAGCCGGAGATTTAGCTCAGTGGTTCCAGCGCCTGCCTCGCAAGCACAAGGTCCTGAGTTCGATCCCTGATAACCACATACAATGCTGGGCGTGGTGACTCATGCCCACTGGCAATCAGTACCACATACCACAGTGCTCACGCCTGTAATCCCAGCACTCGGGAGGCAGAGGCAGGAGGACTGCTGAGTCCTAGGTTTGCCTGGGTTTCATGGTGAGCTCAGGGCCAGCCTGAGCTACAAAGCGAGACCCTGTCTAAAAAAAAGAATAACGTACCTAGTGCTATTAACTGTAGGGGTCACTTCGATTAGTAAGGTATAAAATGTTGCCTCTACCCTTAAATGATGCCCCTATCACCAACCAATGAAGTATGCTCTAAAATAGAGAACTCTGGTCCACAGCCAGAAGGCAGGAAGCAGTTGGCTAGGAAACCAAGTTCTAGCCCAGCTCTGCAGTTTATGAGGCCTGTGATTGGGTGGGAGGAGGCGCAGCAAGCGTCCCACATCAAAAACCCCACCAGGCCCAGGAACAAACAAGTCAAGCAACTGAGATGAGGCTGGGGCGAGCTGAAGAGCCCAGCCTCCTCCCCAGAAGACAAAATGCTGGGCAGCCTGCCATCATTATAGATTCACGTTTGGTTTTGCCAGGCTCTCCATTTCTTCAATAGAAGTTAGAATCCAAGCTTTTATATGAAACTGCCATATTTGAAACTGTCAAGTTTACATTTCTAAAATGCTCCCATTTAAGTCCTGAGGCCTATGTTTTGGCTTCTCTTTCAGTTAACGGGAAACTGCCTAGTATCTGCTTTCCCAGAGGGGCTTATTTAGGACCATAAAAGAAGTTTTTATTGCCATATAATGAAATAATCCAAATACATTCAGATTCACAAAGTAGGGTGACACTTTTTATATTTTTTAAACCAGAGTTGAAACAAATTGGACCAGGTTTTGTAGAAATCTCTTCAAGATACATGTGTACATTTGCCTCTTAGTAAAAAGAGGGAAGCTGTTTTGAGACTCAGAAAATAAGGATGTGACCAACTGGTGATTCCGGATTGACTGATGGAGTGAAATCCTGATTGGAACAGCTCCTCCCATGCTAACAAATGCTGTCTGCAGATAAGGAGTGCAGACAAGTATCTCCTAAAGAACTACAATAAAGGGCAGCAGAGAAGCGGGTGGTACCCAGAGCAGAAGGAGCACAAAGACAGCACATCTTTAAAATAGATGAAATTACAAATGTACATATATGTTATTATTATCACACTAAAGCAAAGAGACAAAAAAAGCCCAGTGCCAATTGAAAGAACTGTGTCAGGAAAATGACTAGATAGTCTTGTGCAGTAAAAATTTTATTAGTAGAAGTTAAGAAGCCAAGATCTAGTTATACATGTTTTCCTAAACAAGAAATCAGAAGAAAGATGGGGGAAATATCCTTACTACAGCACACACTGCCCTACATTTTTCACTGTGCCATTTCTGTATTTGTCCTTCGTAGCCTACTTCTATCACAGGCTCTCATTGCTAAAATACATTAGTTGCCATGGAAACGATGTCATAGTGTGTAAAACCATTTACTGTCCTTGGAAAGGCATTCATGATAAAACTGAACAGTAGGATGTTTTGAAAAAAAGAAGCAACAGAAAGCAGTTGTGCCAGACCACAGGGTCTCAAAATCATGACTTTAAAGAATTCCTCTACCACCATCCTATGTCTCAGAGAGCTTTTTCCGCATCAAGTTCCTGAAATCATCCAGAGAAGCACCTTTCTGAGATATGCAGGCCAAATGAGCTTAAAACAAAGTCTCTGATCTACTGCTGAGGAAAACGATAGACTCCTTACAATTTACATTTACTTCTGTAATGCAGGCAGGGCTGGCAGAATGAAGTCACAACTGTAGCTAAAGGAGAGAAGTAGTGCTACAATACATTCAGCTGTCATCAGAAATAGAGGGAATATTCTGGACCTAGAGTCATGGACCTGAATCTCTTTATTGTCATGAATTAACAAGATACTCTCTCTACCCTGTATTTTTTCCTTTCAACTCCAAGTAAACTACCTTGATTCCATGAACAAAATACTGAGAAAATGAACCATATTAAGAAAACAGATAGGGCCGGAGGGTTAGCTCAGTGGTTCTGGCACCTGCCTCTCAAGCGCAAGGTTCTGAGTTCGATCCCCGGTAACCACATATAATGCTGGGCGTGGAGACACGCCCACCAATAACCAACACCGCATACCACAATGCCGGACGTGGTGGCTCATGCTTGTAATCCCAGCACTCAGGAGGCAGAGACAGGAGGATTGCTGAGTTTGAGGCTTGCCTGGGCTACCTAGTGAGCTCAGGGCCAGCCTGAACTACAAAGTGAGACCCTGTCTCAAAAGCAAAAAAAAAAGAAACAGATAACCAGGTTATGTGTCTCCTGAAAGTTTAATATCTAGAGTTGGACAGATGGGCAAAAGGGCCTACAGAGCCACTGTGAAGAGCACAACTTCATTCCAGCTGCCACAGGAAGATACGGAGGGAAGCAAGGTGGTGTGGTGTGTGTGTGTGTCTGCATGCGTGTTTACATATGTGTGTGTGTGTGTGTGAGCGTGAGACACAGAGATAGGGTTCTGCTATACTGTCAAGGCTTGTCTTGAACTTAAGATATTCCTGTCTTAACCTCCAGAGTCCTAGTATTACAGACATGCACCATTATACCTGGCTTTCAATTAGATTTTTCAAAACTCACTCAGCTGTTGTGGGAAGTAGGACTGGATAGGTCAAGAGCAAAGAAGAGCAGAGAGCAGAGCAGGGGACAAAGCAGATAGAAAAATGCAATGTCTAAGCAGAGGGACTACATGCTTTCCCTTGTCTGTGCAAATGCTATTTTATTTTCTTGTTCTCCATCAAGGTAAGCAACTGTTCATGCTGTTTCACTTTGTAATTTAAGCATTGTAAGTTTCATTAAAACTACACCAGGATTGGGTTTTGTAATCTTCACTTGGTACTTACACCCTGTTACCGTCTTGCTTCTCTACCAAGAAGACTATTGTATGGTAGAGAATTTCCACCTTAACATGGGATTAAATCTGAAAGATGGCCAATGACAATCCACTTCTTTTCTTGTCTTTTTCCAATCTTAAAGGTAGCACCACCCTTCCGGTGACAGCCTACAGGCTGCTCACAAATACAATAAGGAGGATATACACACAATCAACTAAGAGGAGTTAACCATTCCCAGTCTGCATTGGTGGTGCGAAGTACTCACACTGGTTCTTCTGTCAGGGACTGGATGACACTATCCTAAGACCCGCACTGAGACTAGGATGAACAGAACACCAGGCAGAAGCGTTCAAGCAAGACAAAGAACCAGATAGACTAGGTTGTATGTGAAATGTCTACAGGAGATAGACTGGCTCAAAATCTTTTAAGGAACCATCTGAGTATTCTGGGGCTTTTTTTTTTTTTTTTTTTTTGTGGTACCAGAGACTGAACTTGTGCCTTTGTGCATCCAAGGTTGGCACAGTACAATCTCCAGCCCTGTTTTGTTTTGTTTTGAGTTTTCCAAGATAAGATCTCACGTTGTAGGTCAGGCTGACCCTGAACTCACTATGTAGTCCAGGTTGGCCTTGAACTTGCAGAAATTCTTGTGTTTCTGCCTCCCAAAGGCTGGGATTACAGGCATGAGCCATCATGCCTGGCTCATCTAAATATACTAATTACTGTGGTTTTGTCAGTTATGGAATTATTACACTATGTTGCAGTATCCCTTTTGGCAGTAATGGGCTAATACAACAAAAACTGCAAATATAATATTAAATTAAATGCAAATTTCTGATTGGTTGTTTGGTGTTCAGATCGAGCCCAGCACCTCACACATGGTAGGCATTGGCAATACCCCTGAGCTACATCCCAAACCCAAATTTTGTTTTTCAATAAACTGATGATAAATGTTAACTAGCACAAAATGCTTATTGATATTCATGATTCATCACAGGCAGAGAAATGCAATCCCTGATCACATAAAGCATAAGTCACAAACCTGCTTAGGAAGTACCAGCATCTACCTAAGTGTCAATAATTACTGAATTAAGACTGTGCTGCTGTTGCTGCTGCTGCTACTGCTGATCTTACACATGTAACTACAGAAGGTTCACTCATACACACAAGAAAACACTACTCTTCTTTTAGATCGAAAGACTTGCTCTCAACTATTGTTGGTTCTTTTGAGTTCAGTTTTTTTGTGTATATTTGTAAAGTGAAGAGATAGCTTTAGCATATTAGCTTCATTAGCAGAAGAAAAAACCTCACAAGCAGTTGATTCCAATTTTCTGTTAGTAGGCATTTTAAACAAAATCACTGAATTCAAATAATGACATTCCCCCCAACCATTTCATAGACTCAAAATAACACTTGTAGAAACACACTCTGTCACAGGTGAAACATTTCTTAGTGTAAACACTGCTGTAAATTGTAAAAAGATCAATGCAGGAGGTGAAATGATTTGTTTTTGGAGCCATGACACATTCAAATGTTGTTCTCACTTTTCATAATCATGTTTTTACTCTTCAAGAAACCTAAAGAGCAGAATATTACTCAGAATTAGGGATGGCACACGTGTAATTCATACATGCATTCAAACAAGTGGCTATCTCCCACCAAATTCAAAAGTCTAGATATAGAAATGGACAAATTGTATCATACATAAGTCAGAAAAACTGAACAAGAAAATTTCTGTGCCAAAAGAAATTCCACAATATGGTATGTAAATAGCACTTCAACAGAGCAGTTAAGTGCATTCTCTTGTGCTGCCTGTCATCATCACCTGGTTATAAAAGTGTTTGAGAGGGGCCGGAGGGTTAGCTCATTGGTTCCGGTGCCTGCCCCGCAAGCGCAAGGTCCTGAGTTGGATCCCCGGTAACCACATATAACGCTGGCGTGGAGACACGCCCACCAACCATCAACACCGCATACCACAATGCCGGGCGTGGTGGCTCACGCCTGTAATCCCAGCACTCGGGAAGCAGAGACAGGAGGATTGCTGAGTTCGTGGCGGCTTGTCTGGGCACCATAGTGAGCTCAGGGCCAGCCTGAACTACAAAGTGAGACCCTGTCTCAAAAGCAAAAAAAAAAAAAAAAAAAAAAGTGAGAAACGCTTCTCTCAATCAACCGGGGTGTGCCACAGTGCCACAACAGATGAGTCCTCTTAAATTTAGATGCATCTGTTTCAAACCACTTGGAAATCTCTGATCAAAGCAGTGAATTCAGCACCAAAACACTTCAGCTTTTGTAGCCATTAGCCAATTGCAGTTATTGAAAATAAAGTTTGTGAACAGGAGATATTGAAATTTATCAAGCAAAGAGGGAACTGAACACATTAAATGATAAGAATCTGAGCTGTATCCAAGGTGCACTTCTGAAATTACGCTTCTGTAAAATCTCGACCTGTGGCGATTTTTTGATGGCCCTCCTGGTTTTTACATTTATGTTTTGTTCCAAAATGAAATGAAATTAAAAGACCTATGATGTTTCTTCTAAATTTGACAAAATTCAAAAAGACTATAAAACATCTTATTTTCTTAAATTTTTTCTGATCAAAATATTTGTTGAAGACAGGAATTCTGATTAAGGAAAAAAAAAAACTAAAAAAACGTGAGCAAAAATATCTCTATATTTCAGTATAAAAAATTGCCTGGTAAAAGTCTCCATTTTGCAGAATTTCCATTAAGCTTACCAGAGACTTTGCAACTGCAAAAAGAGCTATTTTCGAGTGAAAAATATTGTAATATATACATAAATGCCAACTGAAGATATTTCTTTCAAATATTAACTATGAACACAGCTCTGAAGAGATTACAGGTAACTCTATGAGAAAACAACATAATTTAAGTCTTCATAAAAATATTAATGACATAGTCCTACAGACATGGCTAAAACACTGACTGAAGTGAGTGAATAGGTAGAAAAAAATAATTGCTGCCTATATTCTTGCTAATGCTTAGAAAATTGACAGAAAACACTTTTCTGTAAAGTATATAGATTACTTTTTAAGTTTTAGAAATTTTCCCTCTCAATAGATTTTGAATAAGACTATTTCATAGGTCAAAATAATTTTTTTTTTTTAAGACAGAGTCTCACTTTTTAGTTCACTATGGAGCCCAGGCAAACCTGGAAGTCAGCAACCCTTTTGCCTCTGCCTTCTGAGTGCTGGGATTACAGGTGTGAGCCACCATATCCAGCATCATGGTATATGGTATTGATTGCTGGTGGGTATGAGTCACCACACCCAGTACTGTTGTATGAGGTTACCGGGGATTGAACCAGGGACCTTGAGCTTGCTAGGCAGGTGCCGGAACCACTGAGCTAAATCTCTTGCCCCAAAATAAATTTTTTAAAGATTAAAAATTCTATAATTTTGTGTTGTGATTCCTTGGTTAAAAATTATGATTCCTAGAGTTGGGCATGGTGGCTCACACCTTTAATCCCAGCACTTGGGAGGCACAGGCAAGAAGATTGCAGCAAATTTGAGGCTTGCCTGGGCTACATAGTAAGCTCAGGGCCAGTCTGAACTACAAAGTGAGACCCTATCTCAAAAAAAAAATAAAGATTTTCTCATCACTATCTGTCTTGGCTCTCACTGACAGTCAAAGCAAAATATGAGATGATATTTACCCAAAGTGTGACAGCAATTTTCAGGCAGGAAAACACACAAACAGCATCCCAATGGAGAGTTCCTACTATAACCCTAATTGAGGCCCACTTTTAAAGCAGCCCTAAAGATTTCCTTTCCAAAATTACTATGTATTTCAAGGACTAGCAGCTTTTAAAAGGTATCTCTTCAAATACAGCATCATTCTTATATGAATGTCAGGAGATAAAATGTAATTAAAAAGTTTTCCCCCTCATTTAAGTATTCTTGTAAGTACTTATGAATTATACTTGGAAATGAATTCTTTCACAACCGATGCTTTACTTAGTACATGGGGACTGAATAAAAATAAAGACTATCATGAGTTTGGGGAAATAATTTCTAGTATTCATCCTGTTACCTTTAAAATACTGTATAGAGCTGAAGAATCCCACACAATAAAAATTCTCCTGTGGTTTCCAGTACCACAGCAAATTTCTCCAGGTAAGGTCTGAAGTTCTAATATTTTCCACTGACGTGAGGTCTCAAAGCAACTGAGTCCTTCCAGAACACCACTATCTGAAAACACAGGAAGTCAGTGTCTCCACTATACTTTCATGGCCAGCAGGTAGGTAGCTCAGCCCCTTGAAAAGACAGAAGTGTCTACTTCTTGCCCCAATTAAGCTGAGTACAAGTGTACCAAACCATGATTCATTCAAAGGAAAAATGGTGTTCTCTGAATATACATAAAATTTGGCTTAAAAAAAGAAAAGAGGCCGGGCGTGGTGGCTCACGCCTATAATCCCAGCACTTGGGAGGCAGAAGTTCGAGGTTTGCCTGGGCTACATAGTGAGCTCAGAGCCAGCCTGAACTACAAAGCGAGACCCTGTCTCAAAAAAATAAATAAATAAATAAATAAATAAATAAATAAATAAATAAATAAATAAATAAATAAAAGAAAAGTAAAACTATAGCTCAAATGCGGTGGGGTAGCTAGGAAATATATACTTACCTCTTAACTACATATGGAAGATGTTATTTTATTCCTCAGTGCTTGCATTCAATTTGATTACAACCACTGAATTTCTGCTTTTAGTACAAACAACAACCACCGTACTTCCGGATAATTTAATCTCTTCAGAGGGAAAGCTTTACTTGCTTTTGGGCAGTCAGTCAAATTAAGCTTACTTCTAACTGCTTCTCAGGGCTGTTCATTTCCCTTTTCCTCCTCTGCCCTACGGGGAGGACCATACTTCTGGGGCTACCCACCCGGCCCTTGGAGGCTGGGGCCAGGGGGGCGGAGTTATCTCCTCTTCTGTGTTGGGTGCCAGCTTGGCTCTGGCGACAGAACTGCGCACTGCCCCTCTGACTGGGTCTCAGCAGTAGCTGCGGTCACATCCCAGCCAGTCTCCCAGTGTAAGACTGGCCGGCTTCCTTCTATTCTAAACCTCTACTAAGACCCACAAGACGCCCAGGACTGCGGAGATCGCCCCTCTACCATAAGCAGGACTGGGGAACCCTGAGAAATGCCATCTCAGGACCTGAGTCTGCCTATACTCCCTCCACCGACTTCACGGCACAGTAGAGATGGTTTTCTTCCGGAGCTGCAGACAGAATGCAGGGCACAAGTGCTCTCTGCGTGGAGGGATTCCTCACTCACCTGAGTCTTCTAGCACTTCTGTGCCCTCTCGAGCAGAAGTCCTGGATCTCAGCAACTCAAGCATTTCATAGCCCTAGACTCCTCCCACTATCCTGGGAAAAGATTTTCTCCTTCCTGGATAAAGAGAAACTACCAGGCAGCCTCCCTTCTGCAAGGCACACTGTGTACTCAGATCTGGTTCCTTGGAATCCACAAATTCTTTTTCTCCTAACAAAGCCTGCCTCTTAAATGAAGGCCCAGACTAACTCTGGTCTCTGAAACATGTTTGAAGGGCCTGCTGTGGATGTCAAAAGTGAACAATGTCTTCTTTGTCCTTGTCCATGCTGTGTCTTTCCCTTGAAGTAATAAAATCCCTAGCCTCAATGGGAGACTCCCAGGGTAACAAGGACTAGGAGGAAGAGAGAGTAAACTGAACGCCGTTTCAAAATACAATTCCCCTTAAACTGGCTGCCCATGACATGAGGGCCCTAAGAGCTAGAATTCTCATCCAGGATTAAAAATTTTTTTTTTTGAGACAGGGTCTCGCTTTGTAGTTCAGGCTGGCTCTGAGCTCACTATGTAGCCCAGACAAGCCTCGAACTCAGCAATCCTCCTGTCTCTGCCTCCCGAGTGCTGGGATTATAGGCGTGAGCCACCACACCCGGCACTGTGCTATGCGGTATTGATTGGTGGTGGGCGTGAGTCTCCACGCCCAGCATTGTATGTGGTTACCGGGGATCGAACTCAGGACCTTGTGCTTGCGAGGCAGGCACCGGAACCACTGAGCTAACCCTCCGGCCCTTAAAAAATTTTCTTTTTTTAATTTTTACAAAAGGGCAACATGGAATCTGGGCAAAAGGGGTCTATAGCTTTCTGTTCTTGAATTCTTCATGTGTAATGTCTATATTATTTACAGGTATTCTACTGAGGATGGACGTCTACTCAGCAGGACGCTATCCTTGCACCTGTGTCAGAAACTCTCAGTTTCCCTGAGCTTCCCAAGCCACGGCCCTCTTCACCTTCTCGCTCCTCCATACCTGCTATATTTACTCATGATATCCCTGAGATCTTAAACCCTTTACTACCCTTTGCTAGCACCTCTGTGAAGCTTGATTCCTACTTTCAGCTGATTCAGCTGATGTTTTCTTTACTCCCCTAAGAACATCTTACTGGGTTGCTCATTCCACTGGTTTTACAGAGATTCTTCCCTCACTGGTCTTCACTGAGTAAGTCTCAGAATCTAAGAGAAGTGCCTCTAACTCTTGGCATCTGAAACCACACGTATGTTACTCCATGACAGTGGGAACTGCAGAATCAACTACACTTACATGAAAAACAGGTGAGATGCAGAGTATTATCTATTATTTCACCATAATTTTCAGGAATGATTAGAAGGTAAAATCAATGCATATTCACCTAAAGAATATAAGGTATAACCTGAAACATTACCTGCAATCAAAATCTGAATTCTAAACTATGATTTTAAGGGTCATCAATGCAGAGATCTAAGATATTTCTGTGTTATTGTTTGGATCAAAAATGTCCCTCTAAAATCTTTTGCATTCAGAGGTGAAGCTTTAGGCAGATGACTAGATCATGGAAGAGCTGAACTCATCAGTCAACTAACCCACTCCTGAGTTCACAGCTGACTGTGCTATGCTGGGAGGTGGACCTAGACAGAGGAGATGACTCAGTCTCATTCCTGGCCGCTTCTCCCTGGCTTCTCCCCTGCTCCCTGCTTCCTGGTTGCGATGAGGTGAGCAACTTTCCTCTGCCTCACTCTTCTGCCATTATATTTCTGGCTTGGAGCCAGCCACTCACAGACTGAAACCTCTGAAGCCATGAGCCAAAACCAGACTTTTCTCCTTTACATCAAGGTAAGAAACTGACCACCACACACACACACGGAGTTTTCTCAAGCTCCATCTATTCCAGAAGTACTACTGACAACACATGCAAGACATCCTTCCTTGGAAATTTAGAATCATTATCAACAAGCATTTGCTAGGAACACAATTCCACGTAGTGTTACATAGCCTTTTAACCGTTGCTATTAAAAATGGACAATATTGCTGGGCTTGGTGGCTCACATCTGTCATCCCAGCACTCGGGAGGCAGAGGCAGGAGGATTGCTGAGTTCGAGGCTTTCCTGGGCTACATAATGAGCTCAGGGCCAGACTGAACTACAAAGTGAGACCCTGTCTCAAAAAAAAAAGGACAATATTGACACTGACATGTACAGAAGTACCTGCATATTATACAGAGTGGGTGAGTACATGAAAAGGAGAATACATTTTGTCCAAGCAGTGTGTGGTGGTAGGAGGCAGAAAAGGGTCTAAATCATAGGCAGTATATGGTTAATCAAGGAAAAAGACCTCATCTCCAATTCCCTAAATTCACAATAGTTCTTCAGACAACAGTGAAACGTCATTCTCCTGTCTTCCCTGTAGCTGCTGGCCTACAAGCACAGAAGGGTTCTGACTGCTCCTCATCCAGGTGAGGCCAGACAAAAGAAGTCATTAATGAGGAATCCCACTGTGCTGCTCACAGGTTATTGAGAAGACTCTATGAATTTGTCCTTTTTTTTTTTTTTTGAGACTTTGTAGTTCAGGCTGGCTGTGAGCTTACTATGTAGCCCAGGCAAGCATTGAACTCAGCAATCCTCCTGCCTCTGCCTCCTAAGTGCTGGGATTACAGGCATGAGCCGCCACTCCTGGCACTGTGGTACGTGGTGCTGATTGCTGGGATTGAGAGCCTGAGTTACCACACCCAGCACTATGGTATGTGGTGAGGGGATCGAATTTGGAACCTTGCACTTTTGAGGCAGAAGCTGGAACCACTGAGCTAAATCCCCAGTTCGACTCTATGAATTCTTGGTAAACACTCCCAGTTGTGTCACAGTAACTTTTATTAGAGAAATGACCTGAAGTGGTTCCCACCCCAAACCACAGAAAACAATTATATAATATTTATTTCCTACTTTTTTTTTTTTTTTTGGTTGTTTGAAACAGGGTCTCACTTTGTAGTTCAGGCTGGCCCTGAACGCACTATATAGCCCAGGCAAGCCTCAAACTCAGCAATCCTTCTACCTCTGCCACCCAAGTGCTGGAATTACAGCCGTGAGTCACCACACCCAGAATTGTGGTATTCAGTTACAGGGGATCAAACTCAGGACCTTGTGCTTGCTAGGCAGATGCCAGAACCACTGAGCTAAATCTCCAGCCCTCCAATCATTCTTTTGAAGAATGTACAAAAAGAGGCTGAAGGTGAGCTGTAGTGTCATATCTTTCTTTTCTTTTTTTTTGAGACAGGGTCTCGCTTTGTAGTTTAGGCTGGCTCTCAACTCACTATGTAGCCCAGGCAAGCCTCGAACTCAGCAATCCTCCTGTCTCTGCCTCCGGAATGCTGGGATTACAGGTGTGAGCCACCATGCCCGGCCATATCTTTCTTTGTAGGACCTTATCGCTGGGGATTCTGCAGATTACACCACAAAGAACAACTAATGTGTGGAAAGGCAGGCTCTCCCAGCTAATGGTGCGTTCTACACGGCTGAAGAACTCAGCTGAATGCTGCTATGAGAAATCCTCAGATAAGTAGGGAGTAGGTACCTCTTTTCTCTGTCTTTCAGATTTTTGGGCACAGTGTTAGCAGCCCATTCAGTCACTATTCTTCTACTCTTTAGATTTTGAGACTTTCTGCATTCTCTCCCTGATCTTGCCTGTCACTCTGTCCTATAACTTTTCCTTTTGCTTTCTTTTGGTGAAAGTTGTGTTGGTGAAAACCTTCTTTTAACTGATTTCATAGGTTTATTTTATACATACATTATGATTGGATTTAACATAGCGAATCTCTACCTTACATGAGACATCTTGATTTTCAATTTTTCCCATTTCTCTGCCCTCCCCATAACCCCCAGCCTCCTATGTACACAAGCTTTGTTTCCTTTTTGCTTTTTTTTTTATCAAATTTTTTCTTTCCCTTATTATAAAAAAAATGTTAGTGGAAACTTAATGGCAGACACTAAAATAGCTCCTTTCCTGATCACCACAAATTTTTAACAAAAAGCTCAAGAACAAAAGTTCTTTAAACATATATCATTCTCAAGATAACAACAGTGGTTCCTAAAATGGTCTAGAACAATTACCAAAACTAAATCATGTCAGGTTAGTAGAGAATAAACCTCCTGTCACCAGAAAATACCGAAGAAGTTCAAGGTCCAAAAAGATGCCAGACTACCTCATATGGCTGGGAAACCAACCGTACAACCCAAGACTATCTAAATAAACATCAGCTGAGTATCTACTTGTGAGAGACACTACCACATGCCATATGTGAACAGTAAGCAGCAGTTTTGTAGGAGACCTGGATTCTAGTCTCAGCTAAATTAGTAACAGAAATATGAACCTGAGTAAGTAATAAATCTCTCTGAACTTTGGATTTAACCTATCAGTGTAAGGCATTTATCAATCTACAAATGTAAGGCAACATTCATTAGGAAACAAGTTAGAAAGACAAATGTTTCATGCAAGCAAAGACATAAACTGGAATTCTAGCTAGGTCCTAATGAGTAGATAGAATTTTAGCAAAAAGAAATGACTAGGGTCTCCAAGGAAAATAAAAGCCAGAACATATATAGTGTTCCATATTAACGAGACAGTGATTGAAAGTCCGGCTATTGAAAGTTAATGTAGTGGTAAGTGAGGTGGACCAGGTCTGCAAGAGAAGGATATGAAGCCCATGGGAGGAAGAAGGGCAGACTCGGGTACCTGGTCTTTCTGTTGCTGTTCACAGACATGTTAGTAAAGAGAAAAGGCAAAAGAGCCAGGATGCACACCAGCTGGCACCTCCAGTTTGACATGAATCAACACTTCACTCAACTAGGAAATATAAGAATGAACAATTGTTATTTGTTAATTATTAATTTAACAATTGTTAAATTTTCAAAGAGTCTGAGGGATATACCATATCAAGACAATATCACAATCCCAGATTTGAAGTTGATACAGTGATAAAAACACTACAGTACTGGTACAAAAACAGACATGAAGATCAATGAACCAGAATAGAGAATGCAGAAACAACCCCAAGCACATTCAGCTATTTAATCTTTGACGAAGGGACCAAAAGCATATTAGAGGAAAGACATCTCCTTAAATAAATGGTGCTAGCAGTCCACATGCAAAGCCTGAAGCTAGACCTGCATCTCTCACCATGTGCTAAACTAAAATCAAAATCCTCAAAGAACTGAACAGAAACAACCTGCTGGAAGATAAAAATAGGAAAAACTCGCCAGGCGTGGTGGCTCACGCCTGTAATCCCAACACTTGGGAGGCGGAGACAGGAGGATTGATGAGTTCGAGGCTTGCCTGGGCTACATAGTAAGCTCAGGGCCTGCCTGAACTATAAAGCCAGACCCTGTCTCAAAAACAAAAAAGGAAAAACTCTCAAAATCACAGTCATAAGCATGGACTTTCAGAACAGAACCGTGGTTGCATAGGAAATAGTACCTAACAAATATAATCATATCAAATTAAAAAGCTTCTATACCAAAAAAAATTTTAAAAAAAACAGGTGTGAAAAGATATTGTACAGTAATGGGAAAAATTTTTTCCAGCTCTTCCTCAGAGAGAGAACTGATAACAGAATATAAAAGAACTTTAAAAAAAAGTCAGGGAGGGCCCACAAAATAAAAGATCCAATTAAAAAATGGGAGAGTAGGGCCGGAGGGTTAGCTCAGCGGTTCCGGCGCCTGCCTCGCAAGCGCAAGGTCCTGAGTTCGATCCCCGGAAACCACATACAATGCTGGGCATGGAGACTCACGCCCACCAGCAATCAATACCACAGACCACAGTGCCAGCGTGGTGGCTCACGCCTGTAATCCCAGCACCCGGGAGGCAGAGACAGGAGGATTGCTGAGTTCAAGGCTTGCCTGGGCTACATAGTGAGCTGAGGGCCAGCCTGAACTACAAAGCGAGACCCTGTCTCAAAAAAAAAAAAAAATGGGAGAGTAAAATGAATAGACACTTTGTGGAAGAACTACAAATGGCCAATAAATAAATGAAGAAATGCTCAACATCTTTGATCATTAAAGAAACACAAACTAAAATCACATTGATATGCATCTTAACCCAGAAGGAATGGCTACTGTCAAGAAACCAAATACTGTAGTAAAAAGCTAGTGAAAAAGGAAGGGGAAAAAGCCTTTTATGTGGTTGTACAACCACAAAACTAGTACAACCACTATGGAAATCAGTATGGAGATTCCTCAAAAAACTAAAACTACAAATTCCATTTGGCATATTTTTCCTTCTAAGAAACGTCCCAAAAGAGTTAAAGACATCGTATTACAATGAAACATATATACTGCTTTGTATAGTACCACAATTCACAATAGCTAAATCTTAGAAGCAGTCTGTATGTTCATCAAAAGATGAATAAAGAAAATATGGTATTTACACACATTAGAGTACCACTCTGCCATAAAGAAAGATAAACGAGTCATCTGTGGAAAGATAGGTGGATCCTGAGATTATGGTGCTGGATAGAGTACACTGGAGATACAAGTTTCAATGTCACATGATTTCTCTTATATGAATACAAATTATAAAGAGCAGAGTGGAAGACTGTCTGATAGTAGGAAGCAGGGAGATAAGGCTTTCTCAAATGGGAGAGGAGTTGTGAACTGGAGGTAGGGGGAGGGGAGGGAAAGAGAATGAGAAAAGGAGTTGGGATTTATTGTATAGATGTACCAACTACACCCAAGGAGTGTGAATGTTACTGCAAACATGTACTAATAAAAAGAGAGAACATGAAGAGGATGAGGAAGGATAAGGAACAGGTGTACAAAGGACAATCATGCAATGATGTTTCCAAGGAGAGCACAATGGTAAAAGATACAGAATGACATAATGTTAAGAGTTCATTGATAACTCAGCCCCACAATTTTAAACCTGAAAACAGTGAGGTACTGTGTATTTCCAGGTTAGAAAACAAATTCTTTTTTTTTTTTTTGAGACAGGGTCTCGCTTTGTCGTTCAGGCTGGCCCTCAGCTCACTATGTAGCCCAGGCAAGCCTCGAACTCAGCAATCCTCCTGTCTCTGCCTCACGAGTGCTGGGATGACAGGCGTGAGCCACCACGCCCAGCACTGTGGTATGTGGTATTGATGGTTGGTGGGCGTGAGTCTCCATGCCCAGCATTCTATGTGGTTTCCGGGGATCGAACTCAGGACCTTGCACTTGCAAGGCAGGCGCCGGAACCACTGAGCTAAATCTCCGACCCCTAAAAGCGACAATTCTTGAAATTGTTACTATTTCTGAATAGACACATTTGTATGGATATGAAGAAACTTGGTATTTGCCTTTTCAGTTGAATTAAAACTGGGTAGGATTTCACAGAAATACAGACTCATCATTTTTCCAGGATTTAAAAGAATGCTTGGGAAAGGTTCTCTGGCCTTTCTTGTGGTTAAGGAGATCTGGCTCATTTTTAATTTTTCATTGAAGTCCTACTTTTCAATTTGAGGCAGATGGAATCCTTATACAACTCCTGAAAGACCTACTATTTTTGGATACCTCAAAGATGGAAGCTCTGAAGAAAATGAAAAAGTTTGAATTCAGATAAAATCCCACCAGCATATTCAAAGGGCACAAATACTTCAGACACCTTTAAAGTACAAGAGTGTTCCTGTGATAGAGGCTTGGCCTCCTCTGACTGGCTGACTGATGAGTTCTGCCATTTTCTACCTGCTCCCACCACCATGGCTTGACTCTGGAGCTTACTTCAAGCCCCTGACTTCCAAAGAGCTCTTGAGTCTGAGCAGAAGGCCAGGATCCAACCATTTCCCTGACCTGTGGAGTCATCAGCAGGGAGTTTCCATGGTGGGGGAAAGATGCCTTCCCATCCTCTGACATACAATACAGAAGTAACAGAAGCAGAGAGGTAAGAAGGCAGGGAACGAAGCACCACAGCTGTAGGGCCAAAACAGGAGTGAGTTCAGCAGTCACGAAGGCCAGGCCACACTAGTTATTAACCATGTAACAATGAGCACATCACTTTACAGCTCTGAGCCTCAGTCTCTCCTCTGGGTTAATGGAGATAATAACACTGTGCATGCCACAGAACATTGTTATGATTAAGTAAATTACTGTATATAACACACTGAATGCGGGCCTCCAGGGTTTGATGAAGGTAGGTATTAGTATTTGCACAGTGTATTCAGGGAGGGGCGAGTGGCTGTGTTATGCTGCATGCTTCTTCAACCATCAAAGACTGGAAGACAAGGCCAGAAACAAGTAGCTTCCTCATATAAAAAGCTTTCTGAACGGAAATAAGCAATAGGCTGAGAGTTTTCAGCATGGCATTTTGTTTCTGCCCAAAGTTTATAGTTAATAGGTACAAAATATATGTTTCTCCAAGTCAACCAGGTGGGTACTCTCTGCTTCCTAAAACACCAAGTCAGGCATGGTCCTCCTAGGCAGAGTGAGGGTAGGACAGCCCGTATAGAAGCAGGGCGAATGGGAAAGCGCCCTCATCCAAGTATTACAACAACTCGGTCTTCTGAACACTGTTAGTTTCATGAGTCAGTAAGCATTATCTTTTCCTCCCACGTTTTTATTAGACCATAAATCCTGTTCAATTTATATCCTTCCAGGATTAGTGCATTCTAATCAAGTCCAGAGTGCTACTTATTCTTAAATGTCCATACCGCATGAACCCTAAGTCCATCTGGGTAGCACTGTCTGAGCTACTCAGCTGTTTTAGTAGCTAAAAATTTGATTTGCTCAACTGGAAATGCTCAAAACAAATAAGTACTTTCTTCTAAATCATTTTTTTCTCAGGAATCAGGTGCATGACCACCAGGACCTATGTTTTTCCCTCACTCTGCACTCATTTTACTTTTAGAAAGTCAAGCTATATTCTGAAGTCAAACTCAAGGGACTTAATTCTAAAAAGGTTAAAATTCTAGTCTAAAACAAAGACACCATTTATAGGTATGAATTCAGAATGTTTTCTTGTTTCTATTTTCAAGAATAAAGAAGACTCTGAATCTCTTACAAAGACTTGCTTTAAAAAGTGTTGTTTTCAACTACACCACATAAACGAATTCCCTGCCTTAACAATTCTTGACCCAAAAGTGACAATCTCCCGTATCTTTTTCTTAAACACAATTTATTTATTTTTCTCTGTCTCCCTCTCCTTCCCTCTCTTCTCTTTTATAGTACTGGGAATTAAACCCAGGGTTTTTCATTGAGTCATATCTTTTTTTTTTTTGTAGACAGAGTCTTGCAAAGTCACTAAATAGCCCACATTGGGGTCAATTTTTTTTATTTACTTATTTTTGGTAGTACTGGGGACCTCGTGTTTACTAGGGAGGTGAATGGCGCCACCAACCTACATACCCAGACTTGGGGTCAAACTTATAATCCTGTTGTTTCAGTTTTGCAGAGTGCTAGGTTTACAGGCCTACATCATTAAGACCAGTTCAAAATTTCTTTATATGCATACATGCTGATCCTTCTTCCTAAAAGGCTATATGTACATGACTGTATGTCTGTAAGCGTATAAACATATGTATTAACAACAGCAGTACTTACATAGCTTTTCCTATGTGAAGTACTGTTCTGCGTGCTTTATATTTGTCAACTCACTGAGTCTTTGCAGTCATTCCTATTCTATGGGGAACTATCATCTCCATTTTTTTTTTTATTTTTGAGACAGGGTCTCGCTTTGTAGTTCAGGCTGGCCCTGAGCTCACTATGTAGCTAGCCCAGGCAAACCTCAAATTCACAGCAATCCTCCTGCCTCTGCTTCCTGGAGTGCTGAGATTACAGGAGTGAGCCACCACGCCCAGAATCTATCATCTCCATTTTAAAGATGAGGAAAAGGAGGTGCTGAGAAACTAAATCAGTTCAGCTCATACAGTTGGAAAGCGTCATATCTGTACCCTACACCAACTCCATGTATTAACCTCACCTGTCACCTGAGCTGAAAGGTTTTAAACCTGGCGTGTATGTCACTGTGGACAGGTGACTCAATTCCTCCAGATCTCATTTTCTTTACAAGTAAAATGAACACATTAGACAACATGATCTAACAGGGTGTCCTACAATCTAAGCACTTGAACAACTACAAGAGAGACCCTCATGACTGTATGCTTTGCAGGTTTGGCTACAAATCTCTCCCCTGGCCTTGGGAGCAGCAGTGTTTTAGACTTCTACCTTGCTAGTCCTCTCACATTGCTCTGGCCAGGTCCAAAAACCTTTGGTACTAAATTCAACTGTGCTCTTCATTCTGAATCTTATTATTCTGCAGCCTTGGCCACTACCAGTACCCTACACCTCTCTGTTTCAGGGCCTATGCTGCTTCTTCTCCACTCTCTGTCTGCTCTTTTTACTCTACATACTCTCTCTGGAGAACCTTACCCACATCCATGGCTTCAGATATTTTGTAGGTTGCTGCTAATAAATTTATATTTGACTCCTAGTCCTCTTCTCTCACTCCAGAACCATTGCTGCCTCGGAGACACCTCCGAGTCATGTCTTTGCACATCCTGGCCTGTCTCCTCACCCCTGTCTGCCTTGTATCCCAAAGATTCTTCTTTTCTGTCTACCTCTATATCCTTTCTCAAACTCCCCACTTCATCTCTGATCCTCATCTACTGCTCATCTGTTTCTAGCAACCACCTTCTCTGTATCTGTAGCTACTTGGCCTGAATCTACTAACTACCTTGCTTGTCCCTGGCCAAATCCCGAACTGTAGCCAGGTGACCTTTATAAAATACAAATTAGGTCAAAGCCACATCTCTATTTACAAATCTTACACAGAACCTAAGATAAAAGTACTTACAAGAATCTTCTCATTTTCTCCTCTAACCTGGCTTCTCCTCTTTGTCCAATTCTCTTCCACTGATCTATGGGCCCTAACCTAATGACAGCATCCCCAGTGATCTGTGTGTTTACCCTCTAGGCTGTTCTTTCCAGGCCAGGGGCCTTCCCACAACACTCAGCTAACCAACTGCTACTCTAAGACAACTCTCTTCCGGCCTTTCCTCCCTGGCTGTCTCACTTTTCCACCTCTTTGCTGAGTTCATATTCCCTTTCACAAGTTCTCCTGCACCTGTGTGGACCCCTAGAATACCAGCATTTCCAATAGTCAGAGAGTTCCACATTTCTGCCAACTTGGCACATCACCCTCTCCTTTTGCTCCCAAACAACTAGTTCAGGGTCTGGCAAATGGTAAATGCAATGAATGAATAAATACATAGACAATTCACCAATTCATATAGATCTATCTGTGGACTACAGAAAGATTCAGCTTAAAATAAAGAATCAGACAGTAAAACTATTTCCAGTATCAACATGCTTTGCCTTCTTGTTTTCAATTTTTATTTTTATTTATTTATTTAACTATTTATCTATTTATTTATTTATTTATTTTTTGAGACAGGGTCTTGCTTTGTAGATCAGGCGGGCCCTGAGCTCACTATGTAGCCCAGGCAAGCTTCGAACTCAGCAATCCTCCTGCCTCTGCCTCCTGAGTGCTGGGATTACAGACGTGAGTCACCATGCCCGGCATTATTTCCCAGACGAATAATAGGGCCTGCATAGTAATTTATTTTTGAACATGAAGTTCTATTTCTCAACAACCATAAGTCTAAGTTTCCAAAATATTGTAGTCATCCCCTCCTTATAACACCTAACATTAGTATCATTCCGTTTTAATATATTAATTCAAATGTTATCTAGTGGTTTAAGACAAGGCCTTTGCAGACAAACTAATTGGGCTTGAACCTGCCTCTACAGTTTAGTGGATATGAGCTTGGATTAGTTATTTAACATGTTACTGAAACTTGATTCAATTTCCCATCTGAAAAATGGTGAGACAATCTCATATCATGTTTGTTAAGATTACAGCTTAAGGGCCGGAGGGTTAGCTCAGTGGTTCCGGCACCTGCCTCGCAAGCGCAAGGTCCTGAGTTCGATCCCCGGTAACCACATATAATGCTGGGCGTGGAGACTCACGCCCACCAGCAATCAACACCGCATACCACAATGCCGGACGTGGTGGCTCACGCCTGTCATCCCAGCACTCGGGAGGCAGAGACAGGAGGATTGCTGAGTTCGTGGCGGCTTGCCTGGGCACCATAGTGAGCTCAGAGCCAATCTGAAGTACAAAGCGAGACCCTGTCTCAAAAAAAAGCAAAACAAAACAAAACAAAAAACAACAACAACAAAAAAAAAAGATTACAGCTTAAACAGACCATAACACTTGTAAATGTTCCATAAATGTTGGCTATTATTTATTATTTTAAACTCCTCTAGGTAGACTATAAGCTTCTGAAAAGAATTACTCCTTTCCATGGCCCATCTCTCCAATATCTTATACAAAATAAGAAAGTAGGCAGATATTTGTTGAGCACATTAATATAATGAAGTATTCATAGCAAAAAATGCATTATTAATTATGACAACTGGCATAGACAGAATTTTTCCAACAGTTTGGAGGTATGTAGAGAACCCACACAGGACATTAACAGTTTCCCCTGCTCCCAAATGGGTGGAAGCCTACCCAATCTTTACAGAATGCAAGGGATTCAATGACATTGCCAGAGAGTTGTTAGTGGAGGGGTTGGGAGAGACTGACTGAGCCCTGGCCTTCATCCCATTAGGAAACTGCATGGCCACAGAAGGACAGGAGTTTTCCCTCTCCTCCTGTGCTTAATTTCTAAGAGAAAGTAGTACTGTACCTCTAAGAACCCTTGTAGCTACTTTAGGAATCTATGGAAACACCAGATAAAAATTAGGGCCAAAGGGCCCAGGGATTTAGCTCAGTAGTTCCAGTACCTGCCTCAGAAGCGCAAGATCCCAAATTCGATCCCTGGTAACCACACACCATAATGCTGGGTGTGATGGTTCATGCCTATAATCCCAGCACTCAGGAGGCACAGGGAGGAGGATTGCTGTGAGTTCGAGGCTTGCCTGGGCTATATAGTGAGCTCAGGGCCAGCCTGAACTACAGCTAGATCCTGTCTCAAAAAAAAAAAAAAAAAAAATAGGGGTAAAAAGGTGCTTCTGTAGCGAAAGAACCACATCAAACTCAACACAGGAAATATAAAATGACTGGATGGCAAGGGATAACCAGGTGAAAAGTGGCCCCCTGAGACAGGACAAAACACGTTTTGTCTTTTAAAAAAAAAAAAACACATTTAAGATGAAAATATTTGAACTTATAAAATAAGAAGAACAAAAGCAATCATAAATGTTTGCTCTAAGTTTCCACTGAATTCTCATTGGCCTACAAGATTCTTAAGGGCAGTGGATATACCTTGCTAAATGGCACTGCTTGACAAAGCTGTTCACCACAAACATCCCCCCCTCATGGTTAATCCACGTTTCTCAGGCTTCCACACAATTAAATGTGGTCACATGACTAGACCTCACCAAAAGACTGTGAGTGGAAGTGATATTGGTTATTTCCAGGCCAAGGTATTTTAAAAATGGTTGTACCCTACTCCTTCTTGTGCCCCAAGTTGCAAAGTAGGTATGTGAGACTTACAATCACTGCACAGAGGAAGACCACCTCTTGACCAGTAACAACCCATTTTGGACTATTACACAAGCAGGAATAAACATCTATTGCTTCTGAGCCATTAAAATTGAGGACAATTTTTTTTTTACAGTTGCTATCATTATTCTAATTAAAAGAAGTGTTGACTTAACTCACATGTATGGATCTTT
>PVIC010002327.1:0-78880 GCA_004025085.1 Thryonomys swinderianus | reverse complement strand
TCTATAAAAGCTGTCCTACTTTCTAGAACTCATTTGCATCTACAGGTGTTCATGCCAAAGAGAAGATCCGGGAATTGTCTATCTGTGATCTGTTGATTTCACTTATTAGTATATCCTCCAGATGTCTCCATTTGCACCTAAATGGATCGATCTTGTCATTCTTTATGGCAGAGTAATACTCCATTTTGTAAAAAAACCATATCTTCTTTATCCACTCTCAGCCTATATTTTTAATCATGTTTGTTTCCCTTTGATGTGATTTCCTTGCCTATAAATGGGATCATACTAGAAAATCTATGATCCAACAGCTCTTTCCTTTCTGCTCAGGATGCCCTTGTCTCTTGCCTTTTCCACACAATCCACATGTAAAGTGTCTTCTCCACATCTCTCTGCTTATTCACAACGCTCCCCAAAACCGAGATCTAACTCAGGATACCCCACAATATTCTCTGCTTTTGGGTTCTTACAGCATTGACTACGGGAAACATCATTTACCGCAAAAACCTAATGAGACAGTGAAAGGATGTAGCCTAATCCTTAATCTTATATGGAAATCATCTCCTATGTGTCTTTTTAATTTTTTTCTTTTCTAGTTTTTTAGGTTAATAAACTTGATTTATTCCAATGTCTCAAAAATGAGTAGATATGGCCTTTAAGTGGTGAGAAAAAAAAGCAAAGCCTTTTATCAGGGTCCATTAAAAGTAACAACAGGATAAAAGTCCTGTTTTAGATTATCAGATAATGCCGCCCAGTGCCGTCGATCCTCAACACATCCTCAACACATTAGAGCTTCAGGAAGAGATGACTTCCAGACAGTACAAGCTCTGGGATGAGATTAAAGTATCATTTTTGCAAATTTCTGATTTTTTAAAAAAATCTGACAACATAGTGGCTTTTGCTCATATGGAAGGTCATTTTGGTTTTGCTGCATGAAAATGAGAGCCACACCAAAAGAGCCACGTCATTTCCTAAAGCTAGCCTGGCTTTAATCCTCTCCTTTCCCGCAGGGAAATATCTCTCTGTCTGTATCTTACAACTCAAAGTGCTCCCGATATGCTTTTCAACAAAGTAACAGCACATCTGGTTATTTTCCATACCTCCTTCCTATGGGAACATCTATAGATCACAAACAAAATATACACATTTTACAGTTTTAAATGCTGTCAAAACAATGTCAGATTTTATGGGTAGTATTTTGGAGTGCACTGCTATAAGGCATTTTTTACATATTAAAACATCACCTTTCAGAAATATCATCACCATTAGTATCTCTGATGTGAATTTAGGTCACATTAATAAATACTTGAAAGCAAGAAACAGCGTCTCATGGAGTAAAGACTTAAGATATACACAGTATTCTCAGCTGAGGTCCATCTCACTGAAGAGACCCACAGAAACTGCTATGAATATAGCTTGACAGACAGGAGAAAGGAGATGCAAAAGTCCTACCTTGTGTCTGCTTCTTGTTCACAGCATTATCAGCTTTGTGCCGTTTCTAAAGTTTAAAAGCAAAAAGAACAACAGTGAAAAGGTGAATGGGATGAATGAAGCAAAAGTGCAGCCTAACACAAGGAGATTTAACTTCATTTCTGTTTCTCAGGGCTTTCAATCCTTTTCACGGTGGGCGTGGTGATGGGAAGGACAGGAAGGCGCAGGCATCTCACACCGGAAGTGCCACCCAAGGCATTCACAGCGCGCCCTTCTCACAGCAGCAGCAGCACCAGCTGTGCCCCTCAGTGCTCAGGTCGGTGACAATGTTACTGTACGGGACCAGAGTGCTGTCACCTGGAAGGCTCCCTTAGTCTTTCTGCTTAGAGAACTCACTTAGAAAAATTTTAAAAAGGGAAACAAAGCTTAGGTATTTAGGGGGTGGGGGGTTCTGGGGTGGGCAGGGGAATGGGAAAAAAATGAGAATTAAATCATGTCATATACTGGTACACATTCCCAATATTGACTGTGATCACAATGTGTATATACAATGTACCAATAAAGATAAAAACAGACTAATAAAAAGATTGGCCAAGTGAATTATCTATAACAACCTCCACTTAATAGTAGTGTTGAAATATTTTTAGCTTCCTATGAAATTATCTAATTAAGCTAAATCCATCCTCTATAATTTAATGATGAGCTGATGTCTGCCAATGATGAGCTCCAAATAATCAACCGTTTTCATACAGCTTTTTTATCTTTTCTGCTCCACAATATCCATCACACCACTGACAACCACTGAATCACAGAACCCTACTCTTGGTTCTTTTAAGCAACTAAAAAATTACTTTTTCTCTATTGAGTTGATTGGTACATTTTAGGTATGCATGCTGACCACATTCACCACTGAGAGTTTGTACCTGTGCATGATATGTCTTGTTTCTTATTGTTTCCCATTCCCCTGCCCTCCCTTCGTGGAACAGACGGATTAATCCAAGGCTAGATAGTTGGAAGGGTTGGAAGGGTTACATCAGCCAGAGTTTACAGCAGGGAGTAAGATAAAGAAACAGAAGGTCAGAGGAAAGATGAGAATTTGAGTGGCCAAGGGGAACTTTTTCCTCTGCAGTTCAACTAGAGGTTTTCCATGGCTTCTGTCTAAACTTACAGCGCTGAGAATGGCGTTGTTACACTGGAAACAGCGCACAACAATGCTGACAGTAACTAATTCGCTGCTGAAAGATGCTCTCCTACAAAGTTCCAGGTCAAATGAATTCCTAGGTGTTCAAGAGGTTTTTTTTTTGTTTTGTTTTTTGAAGTATCAGGGATCAAACTCAGAACCCTGCGCTTGCCAGGTAGCCACACGGCACCACAGAGCCACATTCCTGGCCCATTCCTAAGCTTTCTACTTGAAAAACATGGCTTTTAGAACCTCAGTACGTATTTGAAAATACCCTCAAGAGCAAAGGGCGGAGCGGCTGATTAGTTATCCTCTGAGTTACAGCAACACCGGAGAGGTGCGGAGTAACAGCTGGGATCATGAACCCGGTTTGTTCGAACAATCAGCCTCCGCGAGGCCCAGAACACAGAGACAGCATTCGCATGGCCTCAGAGTGAGAACCGCTGAAAAGATTCTTGTCACTACCACATGCGGCATTCTTTCTCAGTGTGTATTACTCACTAGAAACTGTGTATTAGTGTATACCTTTATTTGCATATTATTGATCCCGAAGGAATGACTTGCTAAAAAATAATCTTAACTGAATTTTTCAAATTCTATGAAATTTGTAGTCTCAGCAGAGAATATTCTGTAATTACAAAATTCCAAAAATTCTCCCTCCCTCTCCCTTCCTCTCTTTTGTCTTCTTGTTAATAAAGATTGAGAGAAACTTAGAAAGTAATCAAAACAGTTTTGGTCCAAAATAATAATATTTTCATATTCAAGGAGGCGCACAAATTTTCAGAGGCACAGATATTTAAAAAATAATGCATATCTGTGACAAATGATGCTTTGAGTTTTACCCAAAAGAAACAAAAGCTAAGCAGTGAAACATTTCATTTCAAACAGGAAATTTAATCTTAGTGTAACTTAAAACCATCCTGAATGTTGCTTTCCATCGGCACAGAATTCTTACATGGCAATATCTCTTTCCACAACTGTCCCTCCATGGAACGAATTAGGTAACTTGTCAGAAGCTAAGCACGTTAGATAAACATAAAGATCCACTGAGATTCTAACTTCAGGACTACAAAAAGGAAGTATGCATTTTTTTGGTATTACAAATAATCATTTTTTTCTAACACAGTTGAGAAAAAGTTGTTCTCCAAATTCAAATACCTACACTGTCTTATACTGAAAATTCACTTACGATCAGTGAGAGTTTTTAATTTTAATTTTTATCTCTATTGGCACATTGTATATATACATCGTGTTCACATTCAATACTGGGAATTTGTACCGGTATATGACACAATTTAATTCTTGTTTTTCCTGTTTCCCTACCCATTCACCACCCCAGCCCCCTAAATACATACATTTTGTTTCCCTTTTTTTACTGCCATCACATTCTTTATTCCTCATTACTCACCCCTCCACCACATTTCCCTTGGAATATTTTCTATTTCACAATATCCATCATGCATTCTAGAACTCATTAATATCTTCAGTTTCTCATACCAGGGAACAGATGCAATATTTATACATCTGTGCCCTATTTATTTCACTTATGATTATATCCTGAAGGTACATCCATTTGAATATAAAACTTATCATTCTTTAAGGCAGAGTAATACCCATTTTATAGAAAAACCACATGTTCTTTATGCAGTCAGGCATTTGGGTTGATGGGCATTTGGGTTGTTTCCAAGATTGAGCTACCACAAACTGAGCTGCTATGAACATGTGTGCACACATGTCACTATGATATGATTCTAATTCTTTTGTGTACATTCCTTGTGATCCATTTATTATTACTGGCATTTGATGAGACTATAGCAATAAACTGCATTATATATTGTGGCAGACTTTAGGATACTTAAATATGCAGTGCTGACTTTTTCCACTTAATATCTTCAATAATGTTGAAAGATGTATATTAAATTGCATTTGAAGGGAAGGAAGCTGAAGCTTAGAGAGGCCACACAACTTGTCTGAAGCAGTGATGCAATCAGAATTCCTCACTATGGAAACATTCCTCGCTAGGCATTTCTTATCACATTGCTGTCCAGTGTGCTGCGCCTGGGCCTGGCCAGTCTCCTCTGCCCACCTGCTGTATGGTGAAGAGATTGCTCAAGACCTACCGTGCCTGCACAGCTCCCTCTCCAATGTCTTAGTACAGGCTGGGAGGCTCATCTGAGTTCCGCGTGGTCCCATCCACAGCCTCCTTGACCTCCTCTCTCCCTGGCACTCAGAAACACATCAAACTGTGTCCACAAGGCAACCTGAGACCTCAATGCCCAACACTTTATCCTTGGCTGAGATGGAGCCATGTGCCGTTTAGCTTCATAAACCAAGCACTTGAGAGTTGTCCTTGCACCTTCTTCTTCCTCTTCCTCTTGTCCAACTCTCTTATTCATTCAATAAATATGTACTAAACACTATGCTTCAGGCTTTGCTACTGGTCCTGAGGGTAACAAGCGAGAGCCCAAAGCCCTTGCTCTCCTGAGCTTTCCTTCTAGAGGCTGAAGACCAAATACAAACTGAGGGGGGAGGGATGTGGCAAGTGGTAGGTAAGTACTGTCAACTGTACTCAGATATAGATCCAACGCCTTTCCCTACTTTTTGCCATTTCTACACCTCAGTCTATTATATCTTCACTTCTCATAGCAATTACTAGAATATTCTTCTAACTTATTTTCTGCCACTGAGCCAAAAGGATCTTTGAATGATGACAGTACAGTGGGCCTTTATTTGTCCCTCCCTATCCACTAAGTGCTAAGGGCTTGATGTGCATCACTTATTCACATCAAAGCCCAGTGTGATCACTTGATTGATGTTCAGTCTCTTCTACAGGACCGTAAGAGCCACGGAAGGCACTTCACTCACTAGCACATTCCCAGGATTTGGTCACTGGCATAGTGTCGCCTTTGGACATGTATTCATTTTATAATGAATAAAGTCAACTAACTAAATTAGCAAGTTTATGGCAGAGAAGGACTATTTTCACCAAAAACTATCAATTTAACAAGCAACTTTGAACTTTACCACAATAATTTGCTTTTGACTTGACATAGCTTTTTAAAAAAACTTTATTGGTTTATTTTCAATTAAGTATAAGTGCCATTTTTTGACATATAAAAATATTGAGAATGTAGTATGTTGTGCTGTCAAAGCATCAAGAGTTAAAATTGTAACCATCTCACCTTTGGACAACTTTTATTATGTCTTATTCTAAATTTTTAAAAAATGATGTTCCTTAATAGTATATGGAAGAAGTTTTACTAGACTGTAAGGTCTATTTTATTCACTGGCAGACAAGTGGCAGGCATTAGCTTTTACCAGCATTCAGTTCTTTACTTCCGGGGACATTCAGGTAACACCTCCCATTTTCCATGTCACTAGCTCTCATATTGGGCTGCTGACAGATGTCATATGCAACATGTATGACTACAGTAAATAAGAAATTCCCTCCATTCCCTCTCTTCCCTACTTTCTGATAGGGAAGCCACTTCTGAATATCTAAAGCATTACTTGTTTTTTTTTCCCTTTTTAGAGAGCAACATTTCAAACTTTCTATCACTGTATGGCTTGATATAAACTGATTAAACAACTTTTAGAGATTATTTAGTCAATATTTTACTACTGATTTTACTGGAAGCACATTCATCTGACATTATTATTACCTCACAGTACTATTATTACATCCTTTGGGAATTGTGTGATTCCTTTTTTTTTAATAGTATCAAGTTATATTATGCTAACAGAAGTTCTGTTGTGAAAATTCTGGGATACAATTTTATTTATGTTTCTTCAAAGACAGGGTTCCTAGAAAACATAGTTAGAGTGCTTACAGCTTCACTATGGAATCACAAATGCACACCTGTATGCAAATAGACAGACAGACAGACAGACAGACAGACACACACACACACACACACACACACGAATGGCAGTTTAGAAGCATGCTTACAAAGCAGGGCTCCAGAGCCAAGCTCCCTGATGTGAGCTATAGTAGGGCCAGTTATCAGCTGTATGACCTTGGACAAGGTACCTTAGCCTTCTGGTTTCTCTGCCTTTCTACTCAACGGGGATCAGTGACACCTTATGGGGCTGTTAACAGATTTAGTAAACATAAATAACATAGAGCGAGAGGCCAGAACCTAAAAGCAGAATAAATGCTAATATTAAATCGATGACTCTCTGCATCAGGGAGAACAAAGAGCACTAAAGGACATGGTATTCTGATTCCATCCCTTTCTTGGACAATTACATGTCTCTCTCAAGTACCCGTTTAATTACCTTTCAATACAGTTTGACATACAAACTTTCAAAGTTACTGAGGGAATGACATGAGAAACTCTAGCCAACACAACAGCCTGATGCCTAGAGAACCACGAGTGCTCCATAAAAATTATTGCAAACAAAGAAGGAAAAGGGACTATGGAAGGCAAATGAAGACAAAAGTGTAGTGAGACCTATTCCCACAGACAGCCAAATCCAAGTAATAATTTAAAGGATGGAAAGTCCGGATGGAGCAATACAGATGAATAGAAAGTCTCTTATATTTCACGGGCTTGTGAAATACATACATTGTTCCCACTCAAGAGGATAATGAAGTGCTTCCTACACCCAGATGTGTGCCTCCTCGCACCTGTTTGCAAGAATGCACACCTGAGTAGTCAACTGTCCCATTTCTAGTGGGCCTAGTAATACTATACAGCTTGCAACTTCTCCTAATAAATGTTAATGAAATAATATTACACAAATGATATTAATGTTTGTGAAACTGTAAATTGGACCTTTTGAAACATTCTCAGCCTCTCTTTGCCTTGCCATTTGATTATTCTAATGCTTGATAGGGTCTTTTGAATGGGCAAAGAAGGGTTCGAAAAGAATGTGGAAAATCACCCCACCAAAAAAACCGGCTCCCTCAAGCAAGACAGTTAAAATAGGTAAAACACTGGGGGAAGATTTATTTTAGAAAGGGGGAATTTGGAGGGGAGAATTTATTTTAGAAAGGGGAAGTTGACTTCTCATTTTCTCTTCTACTATAAAATGTTAAAAATAGCAAATATGAGGTTACTTTCTTTTATATAATAAGATAATGGAAAGGAAATTCAGAACAACTAAAGTAAGATGAGAATGAGTCAAAGTATTTAATGGTGAAAACCATGGCATTTAAATTTCAAGATAAAAAATACAAAAATTCTTTAGATAATTTAGGTTACTTTATTGAAATTACTGTTCTTTTCATATCAATTATTACATTCGAATTATTTTCTTTTATTATTACACTATAAACAAAAGGGAACACTAACAAGCTTTTGGGAATTAACTTAAGGAATAGGAAAATATTAATCAAGTAAGTAATAGGAACATATTCTATACACTTTAAAGCTGAATACACATTTTAAACAGCCTGTGTCACAAATTAAATGAATTATGAAGAGTAATATTCAATATATATATATATATCAGTCACATTTATGAGAAAACTTAAATACTTACAATGTCTTCTATTATCTCTTTGATAGCTGCCACAGCTAAAATAAATAAGAGAGGAACCAGTGTTGTATAACGACCTGTCGGTGACACATCAGGTATTTGCTATTTGAAGAAAAAACAAAAAGAGCAAGAGAAATCTAATGAGAACCAGGAAGCTTCCAGTAAGTCTGAAATAACAAAGTCTTAGTTTCTTCTAAAATATGCTTTATTGGTTTCACGATCTAGGCTGATCATCACTGGGTGAGGCAACTTGCCTCCTTATCTACTAATCCCGAGTAGCGTGTTAGCGACATAATAAGCATACAGAATATGAACACAGGCCAATACCTGCAATGGACAATTCACTAAATAACAATAGCATAGTTACAAAGCATCATATAAATTCACACTATAACAAAAAACACCTGGCCCAACCCTTAAAGTATGATTAGGAAAATATCCACACATTATCGTATGAAAAAAGCAAATATAAAACAACATGTACTCTATAATTGCCTTTTGTTATCTAAATCAATAATGCCTAGAGGGGAAAAAGACTAGAAGCATATACATTCAAATTTTAGCAGTTATTTCTGATAGAATAAAAGAAATATTAATTATTTTAATTATGCTTTGTGTTTTTTTTAAAAAACTTTTTTACAATGAACATAAGCTAATTTTCCATAAAATCCTCTTTCCAAAACATTTGTTAAAACTCTTCAACTGATGATTTTTGCATTCTAAGCTCCAGATCTTATACTGCTTCAAAACTGAGCTAACATCTTAGGAAAAAGTGCTATTCTCTTACCATCCTGAGTGAATACTTTCCAAACCAAATGTATACAACATCTATAATAAGCTAGGGGAAAAAATGAATCAAAAGGTGTGAAGAAGTGGCTACTTGGAGCACTGGTCAGAAATGTCCACCAGCTGCAGGTTATCTCTGCATTTAGGTAAACTTGGAGGATCAATCATCGGCTGTAGAAAACATTTATAATGACCTGAGCATTTGATCTTGAACCGAGGTTTTATGCTGTGACTTTACCTGAAGCAGGGCAATAAAGAGAAAAAACGAATTAGCAGCTCTTCTGAACTGAGAGTAGAGAAATCTTGGGAGGAACGTGATTATGTTGTATTTTGCAGTGCTGGAAAACAAAAATGAAAAGTAGCATAAACACTCAGTTACTTTGCAAACAGGATCTACACTCTCAAAATTCCTTTACCATCACACTAAAAATAAGATGAATACATGCTCACTTGTTTCAAATGGAGGCAAAATCTCAAAGAATTAAATGAAAAAGTGAAAGGAAATAGCTAAATAAATTGTAAACAGTGAATTTTCTGTATGCTATCCTTTTGTCTTTAGCTGACTACTCCTCTTAACAGTCCCAGGAGAAGCTTACAAAGCAGTTCAAATTTACAGTAGAGTGTTAACACTGTAATATTAAACAATCAGCAATTAGAACAGGATCAGACACTATGTTAAACCGAGACAGATTTCTGGATAACTTTACAGAAGTGGAAAATTTTCCGGGGTTCTGTCTGAATTGTTTGCACATCACATTAGGAACTTGACAAGAATGCTACATTATGTCCATATCACTAAGGACATGGCCACTTTTGTCTTGGACAGATCTAGAACTTCCTCTCGATTATAAAATAGAAGGGAGATTAAAGGAACAACGTATCACACTCCCCAAATTAAGAAATGTAACTTAAGAATTTGAAATTGCAAATGTTAATCTTAAACAAACACAACTAAGATCTGGAAACTTTGTCACTGTGTGTTCACTTGGCCCCAGGGGGCACTTCGGTTTTATCCCCGACAGGGATACTTTTTATGAGACAGGGTCTCACTATGTCATCCAGGCTGGCCTTGAATTGTGTTGATCTTCCTGCCTCAGCCTCTGTAGTGCTGGTATTCCAGACACCTGGAACCCTGCCTGCTTTTCATAAGACTGTGGGACTGAAAACATGACAGGGTAGTGAAGCATTACTCATAGCCTTCTGTCCCTACACTAAGTTTTGTGGCGACCAAAAAACAATATTTAAAGACTATTTAGCAAAATAAATAATAAAAGTTCTTGATTTAGAATGCAAAGAACTCTCCTAAAGTGTTAAGACTTACCAACCTTGAAACAATACACGGCTCTGTTCGAGGTTTGGAGAAACAAGGACATTTGCATTTACCCATAAGGAACTTTGCTGTTCAGACTCCATAAACAGAGCTGGTAAAGTATGGCTAATGGGCCTTTCTGCTCCTTCCTTTTTCCAGAATTATATTAATATTTCCCTAGTGATGGAGCCAAAAGCTTGTTACAAACATTTTCCTTTTGACCTGGCCTGCTCAGCAGTGATGGCTGCTCTGTGACACTCTTGGGTAATTCTCACCTGACGTGGTTATTGCAGAATTTTGTTAACTGAGGCTGGTTGATGAATATAGTCCTTATTTCCTCCTGGTCAGCTAGGGAGGTCTTCTCTGAAACATCATCTGTCTTCTCGTAACCTTAAAAGAAGATAGTCTTCTTTTTTTAATAGGAAATGCTTCATATTATTATCCAGGCCACACACACACATTTTATATCTGTTCTAGAATATAAAATCTGATAAACACTACATGTGTCTCTTTATTGATGTTCTTGTTTTCCTTGTAATAAAAGCAAAATCCCTACACCTAATATTTCTTATTAGATTTTAAAGGTATAATTTAATAGCCAAGTAAAAATAGTCCCATTTCAAACAGAAACGTCAACTTTAAATTTCTACTTTTTTCCCTTACAGTGCTCAATTTATTTCCTGTTATATAAAAAGATGTACAAAATTAGTTTCAAGCTAGTTCACATTACAGTTTACATAAAACTAATGAGACACAAGTAATCTAAAATATAGTCATGTGTCTGACATATATATTTAATGCTTCTGTTTTTGGTTACATGAATTAAGAAAAGGACAAACATCAAGGTTTCAATGAACAAACCACCCACTGACTGACATCATCCCCATCATCTAATAATTTCTTCAATTACACTGTGGTTGCCCAGATGCATTTCAGGTTTCTTGAGAAACATTTTAAGCCACCTTGCAGTCATAGGAACCATGTAATGAACACAGTTAGGTGCCATATTGCACGCTGACCATACTTTTTACAAAAGAGCTTACAAACAAGATCTGAAAGAAAAGGAAAGAAGACACTTTAAGCTGCTTATTGTACTTCTTGGCAAAAGTTAAACGGAACCGAATCACGTCGTCAGTCCCTCACTCTTGGCTAGGAACACAACATCACTGCGTCTGAAAGGCCCGTTTTCTTTCTCTCTTTTCTACCTTGCTAGTGTCACCTCCCCCCATAAAGCTGAGTGACATGTGGTGTCCAAAGAATCGATAATATTAAAGACAGTGAAGCTGCTCTCTGTCTCCACAGTGCCCTGGATCTACTCTTTCCCAAGAAAAACACTTACCAGAAGGTCTTCTTGCTGCCTGTTTGTGACTCAGTCTCCTCTTACCAGCATAGGAACGCCCTGAAGCCAGAGATGGTGCTGTATCCATCTTCCTAACGCCAGTCAATAAACAGCAGATACTCAGCAAGTGTTTGCCCAATAAATACAACGCAATGACAAAGGAGTGGCTAAGTAGCTGTTTTTTTTTTTTTTAAGGGCAAGCAAATGCTTCCTCACTTACTGATAAAGACCCAGCTAGTGACAACTAGAGAGTGACGAATGGTCCATGGGAAGCCCGCCTGTGGGGTGCGGAAGGTACACGGAAATAGGAGAGTCGCCGAGTTGTTCTGCAAAGGTGAGAGCATGCACACGAGACTAGAGGTGAGAAAGTCGGTTATAAGGTGTGCAGGGGCTGCCAAACGGTGGCGGGTGGCACACACCACAGGCAAGAGGGAGGTGGATGGCACTCCAAGCAGAGGGAGCAGCCGGGCTGGCTCACAGAGACCTCTGGGGGGACGAAATCTGGAGCCTGCTTCTGCCTGGCAGAAGGCCTTACAGAGCTCTCTCAGATAAGAGACATTTTACACTCACTGCTCTGCAGACTGCGGCTCCAAACCAGGTCCAGTTAACCCATGTTGCCCTTTTACTTATCTCCGTAGCTTTGCTCAGGGTCACACAGTCACTGCCGACCTAGTACTGCATACCCTACTGTAGGCCCTACCCAAGATTTCCCCTTAGAGTTCTCCCACAATTTCACACGTGGATGATCAAAAGAGGTCTCAAAACCTTAAAAATCAGGCTGGGAATGGGGGCCCTGGGTTCCCAGTAAAACACACACACACACACTTAATTATACTTAAAAACCCTTTGTTAGATCATCCCCTAGAACAGCACAAAGACCAGAGTGTTCGGCATCGGGCACCTACACTCAAGTGGAAAACCAGTTCTCTGCCCTGCCCCGAGCAAGGCTCTCGGGCAGATGTACTTGATGAAACTACGCTCTGGAAGGGTCTGGACTCTGGATGATCTCAGCCCCTCACATCGGGGCCTCAGGTGATGCCAGGGAGAGCTGGATAGTGCAGCTCTCTCACACAATAACCCGTGTCCACAGGCTAAATCGAGATTGGTGATCTGTTCATAAAAGTACGGCCACAAAAAGGTCTGGATGGTAATAGGCATGAAAGGCTGCAGATCCTGCGGGCTTGCTTGAGACACTGTGGAAAAGCCTGGCAAAGATGGTATTCATGAGGCTGAACCGGAGCAGTAAGGGTCACGAGCCTCTTTGCTGTCTCCTCTACACTGCCAGGGCACCAGAAAGCCTGGCAGTGCCATGGAGATCCCAGGAGCTCTCTCTCGGGCTGTCACCTGTGTCATGTACCTGACTCCCTGCTGATTCCTAGTGGGTAGCATAAGCAGCCTCAGAAGTCCTGGGTGTGCTGATGATGGTGCCTAAAAAGACCTCAGTTTTTGATATTTTGGAAGGTGAGAGTTTGTGGCTATCTTAATTTGAGCGACCTCTTTATTTTACACTGTATAAATAGGCAAATGAGGTCTGGATATATGAGTAGTCTATCAAACCAGACTCCAGGAAGAAGAGAAGCTTCCTTTTATCCAAATTAATGAACCAACACTTGAGGAAAGGTAAATAGCAATTCTGACCTCATACAGTATTTCCTTTGGGTTAGTGGCAAAAGCCATTCCTTCCACTCAATTCAGCTATTGAAAATGAGCCAGACAACTTGGCATCTAGGCTTCTATTTTTTAAAATTATTTCCTTTGTAAAATTCCACTCTCAGCCATGATGACCATCTAAAAAGCTGTGTGTACGCCTAGGTGAGGTGGTCCTGAGTTTTTGGTGTGCAGTGGTGACAAAGACAATGCAGAAAAGAATCTCTCAACACCCCCACCCGAGAGAAAGCAGAGCTAAGATGACCTCGGTGGTATCCCTTCAAGGAGGGAAGTTACGACCATTGGGATTTGATTGATAATTCAGACAGCTTGTTCACATTAGCTATTAAAACTTACTAGCTTTTAATCCACCTATAGGGATGCTTAAGGACCACTGCGGACTGATCTGCTTTTGCGCCCTTTCACAGGAAGCACAGAAGAGAGCAGAGATCAAGTAACGGTTCTCGAAGAGTATTCCTGGTAGACTGGGTCTTCCAAAGCCTTCTTCATCTTGACACCATGCCCAGGGTAAATATGGCTGAGATAAAAGAACTTATCTTCAGCCACATTCTCTGGTACCTCCTCAAGCTTTTTTCAGCCTAGTATTGTAAAAAGGAGGATGCACAACACTTGGACAAGGGAATGGTCTCTAAAGCTCTAGATTGCCTGTTTCTGGAACTTCGGCAGCAGCCTGTCTTCTTTGGGTTAATAGCAGTGTGGTCCAGACTGAACCCGGAAGTCTACCATAGATGAAGTTGAAACTCCACAGCATGTCTAGTTAAACAGAGAGTATTTGGTAAATGGAAAGGCCAAGAGTAATACATGATATTAGGTACTCCCACTAGGTTTCAGTTTTCTAGTCTGTAAAACTGAAATGGAATAGTTGCTATAAAATAAAAGAAAATGTATATGCAAAGTACTCAATAAAATGCTGTCCCTGAAATGAGAGGCTGATACACTGTCATCCTCTCAGGACGTCTGAGTGGTAATTCCTTACTTGTAGTGTCATGTCCAGTTACTTGCTTCCTCTGTTACATTAAAAATCTCCTATCATAGCTGTGCTTTATAATAAGTCCTCAATGTGCAATGAATTCACAAATGAGCAAAAATAGAGGAGCAGTATACCAAGAACAGATTGCCCTCTTATAAGGAAACACAAGTTTACCCAATCCTGTAAGACTGAAGTATAAATCCAAAGCAACAACTTGTAAATCTATAAGGAGAAAGGATTCTCATAAGAACTAGAGTAACTACAGTCTCATAATCAATTCAACTCCCAGGTTAACCTTGAAGAAATCCACATGACAAAGTGATACTGTATCTCTTTAGTATCTCAACCAGTCTACCAACCAGACTTGGATGAAATAAGAAAACCACAGTATTAGGCTATGATGTGTCCAATGTCACAAAAGGGGTAGATGTTTCCACAGAGATACACTCTTCAGTCCGTTGGAATACTTCGCCAGTGGGGCTCTTTCCTTCCATTGAGCTGCCAATGCTTAACTCTGACTTCCCCCTACTCTGACCATCTCCATCTCCACATTCAAGCTGATACTCAAACACCTGCTTGGATCAACGATGAACCCTGAAAGCTTAGGAACCAATCTGCCCCTTTGCAGATGACTTTGCTCCTATCATATTGCTTTTTTACAAAGAAATGAGAAGATAGTGCTCGTTCCCAAATGTCCAAGTGCTTAAAGGCATCTCAAGATGACCCCCAAGTGCAGACACATGACTAATGATGATAATGACACTAGATAAATGGCCCACCACATTTTGGATTCTCTAGGAGAATCAGTCGGGCATTAATGCTTCTGCCCTCACTGCTCTCCAGACACGTAACATCCATTAATGGCACCATTAGTCTTCTTATGGTTCCATAGAGCAAATTGGCTGGCACATTCACATACTCATCCTTTAAGGAAAGGAGTTCAGTAGCCTCTTTCTGAAGTACATCTTAGTAGTGGTTTGTGAAACTCTTTAGCTGCCTTTAAGGTTGGATGCTGCAAGGTCTATAACTTCCTAAAACCAGCCAGAATCAATCCAGTCTTCCAGAATAAATATTTTGTTCAAGCTTTTATTGAAATGAGCAAGGAAAAGATTTTTCCGTATTTATGTCAAATAGAATAGACATCATTCAGAATTTCAACTCTGTTGAAAAATGCTGTATTTAGTGTTTATAGTATCTGACCTTTATAATATCTCCCTTTCTCTTGAACACCGGAAAAGCAGTTTGGTTTTCTGCACTGTGGTTAATTTCAATGACAAAACTTCTTAACATGCCCTATGTACACACGAGACCTGAGGTTTCGCCCGATGAAACTCTACAGTTTTAGTTACAACTTCAAGATTTTTGGAAAGACCAAGACTATCAGTAGAGGGGAAAAATCAGACACATATCACTTGTAAGCACTGACTGGGTTCAGCAGAAGACGTGACTTTATACTAGTAAATAAGGATATTTAAGCAACATCCTCTTAGGGACCGTTTCAGCTTCCGGCAATAATGTCCATTATGAAGATAACGCAGGCTGCTGGGGGGTCAGCATCCTCATCATGACTCTGAAGCGAACCAGTACACATCTTCCCCAGCAGTGCCATCCTGGAACCCATGGAATGGCTTCCAGGAGAGCTCTGGTTTTCCTGCCAATGACTATGTCGACCTTCACAAACCACTTAGTTCTTTTCTCTGAAAAACGAGGAAGCTAGGCTGACAACCTGGTGCTCTCTTTCAGCTCTAAAATCCTACACAGTTAGTCTTCACCAGGCCCCAGGCAAGGGAAAAAAGTCAAAAGCTCATTTGTTCAAGACGAGCACAGAAATTTCAAAGAGAAATTAAAAATATTCTCCCACTTGAGCCTTTATGGAGACGTTTCACAGCAACAGTTGCCTTCATAGGCAGCCAATGCTCAGTCACAAAGTCAGATGGCGCTTTGTGGTCAGTTAAATCTCCGTGTTGAAGAGGCTGGCAGATACTGTAATCTGCTGTCAGCAGCCACCTGACAGCTACCGACCAGCAACTGCCGGTTGCCGAGCATGCTGACATATGCTTTCTTTTCTCCTTCTGCCTAGATTCGGGGCGCTCTTACAAGCACACAGAACAGTGGAACAGACAGCACAATGCTCGACAGTTATTTAAGTGAAAGGCTGTCGAGAGCCATTCTACATACATTTTGGAGGAAAATGCTTTCATAATGAAGGCGTGACTATAGCTGTCTAAGTCCCAGCGCTGCCTTGGCCGAGAGCTGGCCAAGGGACGCGGCAGCATAACTCTATTTTCCCTCAGGTTGCAGCAGAGGCTTGGTGGTTCGTGAAGCCGTGGTGCTCAAGGGCAAGGGTACATCCGCTGGAGACGGCCTGGTTCTCTGAGAGAACGGCGGGGACACAGAAAGGAAAAGGTGCCACGGGGGAGGGACAGAGCCCTTAGCAGCTTAGCTCATCCCGCCTCCTGCTGTGGGAGCCACGCCCCTTTCTGCCTCATCAGCATGGGATCCTCATCCACTTAGGGTCACCACTGCCCCCTAAGTCACCCAACAGCAACTCCAATTGTTGTGTGCAGCCAATAAATAATGACTGGCTCGGAGAGTCCTTGTCTTTGCCCACTCTGAGGCACTGACCTTCTGGCCCTCAATATATTCTGAAATTATGCAATTCTCTATCTATTGTCTTTATTTCTTTAGCCCTCACTGCCTTTTCTAGGCAGTCAAATTGATCACTTTCTGATAAAAAGGCTTTTGACCTTCTCATGCAGTGACAGCAGAAGGGTCACTTCATCTCTCATCACAAATATCTAACCAGTGAGATCTGCGTATTATTCATTAGTTCATTCATTTGTCCATTCATTTAATATATTTAGAAGCCACATTGTGCTGGGCACTTTAAAAAATGCTTGTCAATATTAAAAATACAGGATATAATCAAAGAAGGCATTAAAAAATCATGGCTGCAAGTGAGAGGTCAATCAGTTCTGAGCTCCAGATACTTGAGACAAATTAATCTCAAGGTGCCTACGTTGTTAGAAAGGCTTTGTGGAGATAGTCTAAGTAATACAGCTGAGACAGTGTCTGGCTCTTCATATTACCAAGAACATTCTGGTTCTTTTCTTTTCTTTTTTTTTTTTGAGACAGGGTCTCGCTTTGTAGTTCAGGCTGGCTCTGAGCTCACTATGTACTCCAGGCAAGCTTCGAACTCAGCAATCCTCCTGTCTCTGCCGCCCCAGTGCTGGGATTACAGGTGTGAGCCACCATGCCTGGCACTGTGGTATGTGGTATTGATTGCTGGTGGGCGTGAGTCACCACACCCAGCATTCTCTGTGGTTACCGGGATCGAACTCAGGACCTTGCGCTTGCAAGGCAGGCGCCAGAACCACTGAGCTAAATCTCCGGCCCTCTAGTTATTTTCTATTATGATATCAGAAAGGCAGACAGTGGGGGAAAAGAACGGGCTTTATAGTCAGATCTGAGTTCACATGCTGACTATGGCACTTCTATATACCATGAGGAAAATTATTTTACTGTTTAAAATTATATGCTGAGTGTCAGCTTCCTCATTCACAGAACATTATCAATGTGAAGATGACATCAGGTGAGCAATGTAACATGATATTTGGCACTCAAGTAATTATTTCCACTCTCTCTTCCCTGGAGATTATTAAATTACTCTTTTTCAAGATATATGATAGGGAAAAATCAAAGTCTTACAGACACTAATGTAGGCATTAACATTTAAATTTTAGGGAGTTCATATTTAATTAAGGTTGTGCCCAGTATGAATAAGTGGAGACATGAAAATAATAGCTGTTCCCATACAATTTTTAAGTCAGTATTAAATCAGTAGGTGTTGCTCCCAAAACTGGCATCTGGATAGGATTATGTAACACAAATGCATAGGTGGGAAGTGGGAGGGAGAAACGTACAGGATACAAAGACTTTCTGTTGCCTGGTAATACGGTTAAAACCATCAAGTTTTTGCAGACTCGAATTCATTGCAACTCTAAGTAAGGCTGCACTAGAAATCAGAACGTCTATTGTCTCCTGAGCGTATTCAGGAGAGTCCAATTACAATTTACTCAGTGGCCTCCAATGTCAAGCATTAAAGAGACCATGTTATTTGCTTAAGTCTCTTCACTTAGGCTGAGGTCATTAAATAAACAGCCATGCTTGGATCAGTCAGAGTCTAATAAAAGAATATTAGCTGGAAAGCGATCTGAGGACTTTAAAGGCAGATCTTAACCATGATTAAAATAGGTGCTATTTAGTAGGAAATTATGAACATTATCTTTGGAAAAAATAATTAAAGGTCTCATATAGAATATATGTACATATATATATATATTTATATATATTCTTTTTCATTCTCCCATCCCCTAGCTTCTGGATCAAAGTAATCTTTGGAGGAACAGATTTGTGTATTTTAATACTATCTGATTAGATTGATAGGTAATTTAATTAGAAACACAGGGGTAGTTACATCAAAGATGTAAGACCCAATTTGACATAAAAACAGTCATTTTGTTAAAAATCTCCACTTGTGTCCTACAACCTCGCTGTGAACCAGGAACTTGTCTCCTTGGAAAGTGTTCACCCAACCAATGCGCGCAGCTGCAGATTGTATGTTTTAAAACTTACTTTTCTATAGTGACCAGTGATCTAATCATTGCTATTGGCTTCT
This sequence comes from Thryonomys swinderianus, assembly GCA_004025085.1. Lineage (NCBI taxonomy): Eukaryota > Metazoa > Chordata > Mammalia > Rodentia > Thryonomyidae > Thryonomys > Thryonomys swinderianus. Next base: position 60,038 of record PVIC010002327.1, on the reverse strand, counting down.
GTAACAACTTGCTTCTGCACTTTAACAATAGAATGATCAAATCACTTTTGCATAAAAAACCTCTCGGTAACAGGTGAGAGTGGTAAATTTTGCCTTTAAATCCTGTGTGTTAGTCTAAGTGGGCACCTTCTTCCGGATGGAAGGAGGGCCCTCAGCTGAGTAATAAATCTCTTGGTTGGACTTTAAGATCATGTCGTGTCCTGAGAGACTGTCTTGGTGGGACTTGGGCATAACAAAAGACAAAGGAGATTTGAAATCCCATGTTCTGCCTTATTGAAGCAGAATGGTCATTTCAAATGTTTGACTGTGAGCCTAACAGTAGCAGCTGGTCAGAAACACAGAACACAAAAGGAAGGTCCAGGAATAGTGAATTGCATGTTCTGAAAGTTAAGACTCATGGATTACATTTTCAAATGTGGCACTAAAGAAATAAAACACCTATAAAGGCGTGAAATGAAAGAGAAACTTCAGCAATATTTCTCAAATTCTTAGACCATGGCTGCAGTAGACAAGGAGAAAATGAAATTTTCAAAGGCATTAACATATCATTCCTTTGCCCCCAAGTGCCCACACTCACCTACCCACCTGTGCACCGAACCTCACTCACTAGCCGGCTTTCTGTCGCGCATGGAAAGATGGCCTGGAATCCCAGCACACACTGCTGCACTCAAGATATCACTGTGCGGCCTGGAACCTCCCTCCGCAGGCCTCACTCGCTGGTCTGACTTCCTACCTCGCCAAACCTGAGCTGCCATAACCAAGCCTAAGGCTGGCATGTTCCAAAAGAGCTGTCAGGTAACACTCTGAGGAACTTGCACAACAGCCAGAGAGCTTTCCACAACTTGAGCTTCTTCCTCTCTGTCCTCTCATTCTTACAGCTGGGATCCTGGCTCATTCTCTTTAGGCCCATCTGAGTTATAACAAAATGTAGCAGCGACACACCTACCCATGATATTATAAAACATAGTTATCTGTCTCAAAAAAAAAGTGAGTTTCTCTTCAGGGTACAAAAGGGTTCACTTTCTGAAAGAATTTTTAAAATGATGAAGATGAGGAAACCTTGCTTTTGTCTCAATCAGAAACCCAGTGAGCACCAGAGTGAGGACAGCAGCAGGAAACTGATAAAGGCCATTTCAGCTCGAAAGCTCTAACTCTCAGAGATGTGCACGTTCATTCACTAACTAATTACCCTTACTCCAAGTCTTTCTCCATTGTTGGGACTGCTCCTCTTCAACACAGTCTTTCCCATTAAGAACCTTCCCTTTCCTGTGAGACACTGTGAGATACTATCTACACCTCAAAGCATCTTGTCAGATTCTTCTTCTGAGATGCATCACTTACAATGTTTTGGCTATATTTTGTGTGTAAAGGGTTACTCTGACTCTGACATTAATCTTTTGAGGTATATATTTAGGTATATTACAACTGAGAATAGTCATGTTTTACAGAGGTACAGAATTTATGCACTAAAGATGAGACACAGATATAAGGATACATGTAAATGTCTCTTAGGTGTGTTGCTTTACCATAGGGAAATAACATGGAAAACACTACATATAAGTCATTCCTGTGCACTAATCATTGCTAAATTTCTGCTATCTTTGAAGGCATCCAAAAATTTATAGTTTATAGTCTTGTCCCTATCTTGATACTCACTGATATGTTTACCTATCAGGACTTGTCATTATCATCTAGGTAAATGATATTTTTCTTTAAGTATCCTTGTGGAGATGGATCTAAAACTAAACAAGTGTGAAAACATATCAACAGCCATTTGTTTTTACTAAATGGAAGAAAAAAATGGCTCAACACTTCCTGAACTCATACTGAAGAGTAGCGAGCTCCAAAAGTAGTACTATGCATTGTGAGTGGAAGACACTGAACAGAAGGATTCTTGACGTTCAGAAGCATGGCTAGCCTGGAAGGGTTGGAAGGAGAATTAACCGGAACAACTAAAGCAAAAGAGAAGCCAAGAGATTATTTTTAAAATAGAAAAAAGAAAGCTAATACTTTGCTGTTGTAAAAAGAATTCATATCTATGTAAGGAAAAAAAAAAAAAAAAGAACCCCCAGAAGTATGGGAACCTGTACGAGAGATAAGTGAACTTCCACTAGTCACAGAAGAACCACACAGAAGAACAAAAGAGGATCCAAAAGGTAGAGACAGTATTGTTGTGAAAAGAAAAGACACATATAGCATAAGGCACTTTTATTAAAATCAGGGTCTATATATATGCTCTCTGAATTCATTTATTTATAGAATGAGATATAATTCTTCTAAAGGGTTTTGGAGAAAATCCAAAAATAATTAACGTGGAAGCTTAAAAGAACATTTACCTTTTGCATTGAAAAATCCAATTAACACCGAGTAGGACTTCAGTATTTTGAAAGGGGTATTTCAATATGCAGGATATGTTCCCAGAGATTAAAACAAGATGCTTAAAATAGACTTTGTGTTAAATAACTGAAAAATATATTGTCAGTGGCCAATGAGTTTGCGGTCAGTGTCAGTACAGGTGATTAAGAGGATGTTTTAAAAGGGGGTGGTGACCACTGGAGACCAGGGAGCCTTCACAGACTTTCTGTCCTTTCATTTCTTTCATTTTTTCTGTCCTTTCATTTCATTTCTTTCTTTTTTTTCTGGATTTCAAGGATGCCATATTGTTATATGGCAGAAATATGCAATTCCAAGAATATGTAACAGTGTGGATTCACAACTAGTGGACAAGAGAGGGGGCTCAGACAGAAGCTACTCCTTGCTTTCTCTCCCCTGGGAACCCTTCAGAAAGAGCCAGACCCCTGCCATTTTTGCTTCCTGCTCTTTCCTACCCTAGACTAGTAGCTTGGGTGTTATGGTCGATCCAGGACAGCTGGTCAGCCAGAACACTCAAATTCCTTTCTGGGAATATGGACTAACAATTTAGAGGCGGGTGTGTGTACTCAGCACTGAGCTGAGTCCACGTGAGAGTTGGGCTGGATGGGCACGGTGGCACGTGAGGCCATACACACCCTGCTGTACTCTGTTTATGGCTTGAGTGTGTCCTTTAAGAATTTATGTGTCGAAATTTAATTCCCATGATTACACATTAAAGAGTACAAACTCAGGGCCGGAGGGTTAGCTCAGTGGTTCCGGCGCCTGCCTCGCAAGTTAGACTCTGGGGTCAGACTTCTGGGCGCCAACGACTAAAGGCGGACATGACATGATCAGTAAGCGTGTGGATGGCAAGAAAGAATCAGAATGCAAATTCTGAGAAACTAAGTTGAAAGTCCTTATACTGAGGCCTAAAAAAGTCAACTGTGCAAATACAACACGAGGGCGTTTAGACAGCAAGATGGGTAGAAAGTAAAAAACTGCTTTAATTGCTTTCTTAGCAAGAGAGCTCTTGCTAATACCTGGAGCAGCCACAGAACGAGAACTCGAGGTGTCTTAGGAGGTACGATCTCTTCGAGCAGGAAATGGGTAATCAATTGCTAGCAGGCCATGCCAGGTACTCTGCCACAAAACGGCTTCTGAATTCCCTCCCAACTACAGAATTCCAAGATTTTTTTTTTTTTTTCCTTTTGAGACAGGGTCTCACTTTGTAGTTCAGGCTGGCTCTGAGCTCACTGTGTAGTCCACGCAAGCCTCGAACTCAGCAATCCTCCTGTCTCTTGCTCCCGAGTGCTGGGATTATAGGCATGAGCCACCACGCCCGGCCAGAATTCCATGATTTTAAAACATCTTTCTTTAATCTTTTTAGAGATTTTTTTTTGTTTAAAAAAAGACAATCATAAGGTCATCAGACAGCAATGCAAGTGCAAGGTAGCAACTTTTCATCGCATTGTATGTGAGAGAGTACTACTGAACAGCGCTGCTATAAATGCTTGTTGGCTAATTGACCCCACTGATTTTGGTAGCAATATCTCTACAGGAAGAATTATAGTTCTGAATGAGCTTATTCTTAAAAAGTCCTAGAAAAACATATGAATAAACAACCAGGAAAGCTATCTGAGTTATTATTAAAGTTCCTTTTTCAGAGCTATTTATGCATTTTATAATATAGAAGCAGAAACATGACGGGTTCCAACAGACTAGTCTTCACTTTAGTAAAAGCAGCAAAATACTCAAATAAAATCATTTTTCTACTGCACTGTTCTCAGAATGAGTCAGAGGAGTTCACTGCCACCTGCTTCTTACCTTCATTGTCACAGCAAAAGAGAAAAAATGATTCCCTATTTTTTTTAATAGTCTCTATCACCAAAAACAGCTGATGAAGACACTAAAGTCTATCTGCCAATGATGACATGGTGGGGATGTCAGTCAGGACCCATAGCAACAGAAACTACATATAAGCAGGAGAGCTCTCTGCTCTACGGCTACCACCTGGGGTCAGAAATGTGTGACACTGCATCTGCCTATTTTTGACAAGCAGTGGCATACCGAGTCTATTGAACAAGCCTAGAAAAATATGAAACTTCTGAACACGGGCCAGCTCCACCCCAGCGTGACCCTGAAATGGTTGTGCTCAGGATGGCCTGTCTGCTGTAAGCGCTGCAGGCAGTAGTAAAGAACCCACCAAGACTGGTTAGACAAGACGGGCTTCAAGATCTAAGAGTCAGGTGCACAAAAACAAGGGAGGCGCTGCCAGCCTCCTTCACTTTGTCAGGATGTGGCTATAAATGAAGACAGAAGCCCCCACGAGACAGATTAAGACGCGTGAATGACAGCTGGTGGGCTGCAAGGCTTCAGAGGCCCAGCTTCGTGCTCAGTGACATGAAAGCAATGACACCTACACGTGCGTGAGATTGCCATCAGCCTACCTGTTCACATGCAGAACAAGGAGAGGGGACGGTGGAGTAAAAGCTTCCAGGACTTTCTAATGAGTAAATAAAATCATCTAGGGCAGAAAACCTCCTGATGTAGCGCTTGTGCCTCAGACGCTACTTCCACCAAGAAGAATCGGGTCTGCCTTCTGGATCCTCTGGCACACCACTGGCCTTTGTCAAGCAAAGGGCGATAGCCTACGAGTGGTGATAAAATTTCATGGCCTCTCAGAATCACACTATAACTCTAAAAACTCTGCTTCCAAAATGTGAACAGTTTGATCTTATCTCTCTCTCACCAGATGAAGATCCAGATGACATTTGTTTTGCACTTATTTTATACCACAAGTGGTTTCATTTAGTATTTCTGTTCTGCAGAATGTCCCTGCAGTTTGCAGCATCTTTAGACCCAAAAGAACAAGACAAAGACATGGAAGACTGTCTGTTATCTTCCCTGAGTGTGGAGCCAGGAATCCTGGCAATAGGACTCTCAGTCCCAAACAGATCAAATCCATCAAATCCACGTGGTTTTTGTACACCTCAAATTCACTGCAAGGGGAACAAGAAAGACCTGTGTTGCATTTACTGAATTTCTAAAGAATATTTAGAGAAAAAACAAACAAACAAATCAAAACAAAATGGTGGAAAGAGAGAACAGAAATCTTGAAACATGGATTAAATGCAATACTCTAAGAGAATAAAAGAAATATCTACAAATGTATGTGTATTGGCAAATGGGAACTTTTTCACTCTTCTCAAAGATGCTTTTCAGTTTTCAGTCCTTCATGCCAGTGTTCTCTGCCTTGGTAAATGATGCCATCATTTTGGGCCAGGGCCCAACACTCCAGTCATGCTCAAGTCCCTCATTCTTTAACACTCTACCTGTTCTCCATTAACACACCTGTCGATTTCCTTCCAGCAGTGTCGTGCCCTGACCACCTCTCACCCGCGCCAGCATCCGGCACGCTATGCCACCCTCGCCTCTCCTTGTTGCAAGGGACCAGAATCCGAGGAGCCTCTGAGAGAGTCCAGTGTGCAGTCAGGCTTTCTCTCCTCACTGTCCCAAAGGCAGACTGATGCTTCCCACGTAGAGTTTTATGACCATTTTACCAAAGAAATGAGATGCTCCCAAAGGCCAAGTGACTCTCCCAAGGCCACACAGTTTGAAAGTGCCTACCCCCTGCTCTCGCCCCATGCCTGTAGGAACTCCGAATGCCTCATTTCACTGCCTCATGTTTAATTATTTACAAAACATTAGCTTAAGATGCTAAAGAGAGGGAGAGAGCTAAACAGGTGACAGACTCAAGTACAGGCACGAAACAAACTCATGGTGGCTGCCAGGTCCCGCAGCCTGGTGCTGAATGGACCAAAACCACATGAAGCAGACGCAGCAGTTTGTGATTCTATTAGTTTCCTTCAATGAGATTTTTAAAAATAAGGACATTCCCAATTCAACATATGGAAAAATGTCTGACATTTAAAAACTGCTAATTGAAACCAACAGTTTTGATATTCAGGCTTGGTATTCAAACATATAGGATGATTTCCACAGAGAAAAGTCACTATCAGGGGAAATCCAACTTGGCACCTGGGGAAATTAAAAGGGCTTTTAATGTTTTTCTTTTTCCATTGCTAATTATATTCACTTGGAAGTTAACAAACAGTCACTTAGTATAATGATTCTTTTACTGAGGTTTAAACAGAAGACAGGAACAAGTAACCATCTGGGGTTAAGTGGAGCCAATAATTTAGAGCCTTCTTTTCAGAAATACTAGGTCAAATTCTGGCTCTTTAATGAAGAGGTCCATCTGCACAGTACAAGCCATTTATCACCTCATAAAAGAAAGCCCACGTCCTGAAACAAGCAAGGACAGTACAACAAAACACAATCACATGAAAGTTGAACACAAAGTATGTTCCTCAAGGGGCTGTGTTGTGTTAAGATCCTCAAACGATCATCTCACCACCAGCAGTGGCATCATCCACTTCCTAAGGCTGCAAAAAACCCACAATGGCTAAATTCAGAGCCTCAGGAAAAACGGTGGTCTTCCCAGCATGCAGAGCAGGCAGTTAAACTGGGACTTGTGGCAAGTTTTCTACATCATACATGAACCCTTAAAAGACTATTTCACAGGCCGATGGGAGAAGTCTAGGCTGAAAAAACACACAAGAAAATACATCCTATAGAAATAGTTGCCAAAGAAATTTTAAAGATGTTTTTTCAGATTGCTAAATTATTTTTTTCTACCTTCAAATGACTAAATGCGTTGGCTACAAATTCAGGCTGAAGAAAGCCATTAATTACAACATACTAAAAGTAATTAGGTTACCAAAAAACTAGGAATTACATCGCAGAAAAGCTCAGACTCAATAAGCTCTCAGAGTAGATATAACACTGGCTAAAAATAAACTAGATGTGGTTCCCTTCATTTGGTTCTTTTGAATTGAACGTTCAATTCAGAATTTTAAAGAAAATCTTCAAAACCTAATAATCATATGAATTTGCCCATTTCTGAGAGGGGAAATTAATAAGAGTACAATTAGACCCATTTGGTAACCGAGTGATAGGAAAAAAAATTTTTTACCAGAAATATCCATATGGTCTTAGTTTCACAGCTGGAAACCTCCATAGTTTTAAACAATCTATTCCTCAGCCTCTCTCAAAGTAAATTCAAGGGTCTACATCAGTTTCTTAAAAATAAACCAAACACACTACTGCACTTTCGAATTTCTTGGAAGATGAATTATCAAAGTTTGGTGCATATCCCATGGGCTAGATCGATTCTCCTGGTCCAGGATCAGACCAGGCATCTTTCCATCCCGGAAGTTCTCCCTATGATTTAGTTCACAGCCAGGACTGAACATCATCAAGGTATGTTTCATGGCCGCGAAGTGATCCACATTTCCCAGCTCTTCAGTGGATGCACCCTGCACTAAAGGCGGCTGGCAGAGTCGTCTGACATCATTTCTATACATTCTATGCACAGTGGTGAAAAGAAGCCTGGGAAAGTTGACCAAATCCACCTGGCAACACTTGTCTGGCAGAGAGCCAATCTCAACTAGGTGAAGGAACAGGTCCAATTTAAAGTTAACATATAAAGTCTCAAATTTGGGTAAAATTTACATAGACCTGTTTTGTTTCTTTGGCCAGAGATATAGAACATAGCCTTGGGTGAGAAGAGAAGAAGTGAAGTGAAGGAGACAGAAGCAAAGCAGCGAGGCTCCAGACTTTCCTCTAACTATAAAGCAGTGACACAGAGGTCCAGATGTGGCCACTGATAACAGCGCACTCAGCGCCAAAAATCTCTCCCTGGGGGTCAAGTTGCCAAGAGCAACTGTGAATAAAATACAAGCAACTGCTATTCCAAGCCTTTAAAGGCCGGGTTCAGCACCCAAAGTGCTCACAGTATGGAGGCCTGGAGTCCTAGCCGGGGTTACAGGCCAGCATCTCCTGTCTGATGAAGGCTGGGTCTCAAGTCCTGGAGCACTCTGAGTTGCTGTGACAGGCACCTGAGGCCAAGGAAGCGGTGACGAGGTGTCCATGTCACGCCTTTAGAGCGCTAAGCCATAGCTCCTTACACGTCCCTACCCACCTCTTAAGATTTCTGGGACTGAGCTCAATCTATACGGCAGAGAGGGGCAGGCCAGGGGAAAAGATGGTCTGCAGAAGCCGCAAGGAAACTTCTCTGACATTATGTCAGCTCCATCTCAGGCGAAGAGTGAGGCACAGGGACCTCAGCCAGCCCGCTTCAGAAGCCCAGCTCTGACTGTGGCTGTCAGCACCGAGCCCTCTCTGGTCACCCCTGCACACCGCCGCTGCCCGCTTCACTCACAAAAGCCAGCTCAAGGGGTCTGGCCCACCCAAGTGATTTTCCAGCGCAGAACCGAGGCAGGCTTCGCCTTTTTCTTCAGCAGTCTCCGCCTTAGCCTGATGCTGCCACACACAGCTCCAGAGGACCAGGCTCCGTCCTCTCCTTCAGAGACAGCTCACACAAACGCAGAACAGAAATCCAGCTTAAAACCGACACCTCCCTCTGCCAAGTCAATTAGAGATGTAAATAATCCATGAGGCCCAGCTCTGTAGTCCCTTAAGGCCCCCAAAAGTGATGGTGGTACAGTATACAAAAGCGTGTTTACTCAAAGGTAAACCTATGTCACAATTGGGTTTTTCAATGAAACTTAACAGGAAGCCAGGCAGGCTGGCTTTTGGTTATTAAATCTATTTCAAAAGAAATTTTTTAAAAATCAGAAACAAAACAACAGGGTTCAAAAGATGCCACAATGTACTCACATAAAACCCCTAAACTGCTCCAAGGGTCATGTCAAAAGCAGAATTATTTAAGCACTGACATAAGGTGTGAGGTTGTACGAGGACACACACGCCTGCCTTCTGCTGAGAAACAGCAAAGTGAAAGCTTGAATCTCTACTTGCGAAGCACAGCTATAGTGTGCTTTTAAAAAGCTGACTCTGAGCCATGGATTTCTATCATAAAACTTTATATATCGAACAGTTCTAGCAAATTCTCACGTGGTACACACGCTGCAGATACCATGGGCAGTTGTACTATCCAATGGAGGGGTTGCCAGGCTGAAATGTCCTATAACACATACTTGCCACACTTAGAAAACTTAGTGTAAGAATGGAAAATAGCGATAAGTTGCTTAAATGATAACATTTTGAATACATTAGGTTACAGAAAAATAAGCTTATACATTACATATACTATGAAATATATTAATCAATACTTTATATCACTCATTTGAATGCTTGATTAGTATTAAATATATTGTTCCATTCATTTACCTATCTTCTATAAGTGTGCCTATTATATTAGTTTAAACTGCCTTTGTATCTAAGATTTGTGTAAATCTTATTTCTCAGTGTGATCTGAGATATGAATGCCAACTTGATAGGAGTAGATTATTCTGTTACATAACCATTCATAACATCTCTAACTGGCTCAACTTCTGATCTTATTGTTAGTAGAAAGAATAGGAATAATACTTTATTATGTAGTTATCACTGTATTTAACCTTAAAAGTAGTAAGTTGGAATACTTTAGCATAAGAAAATGAACCAATCTTGCTGAAAATATCTAGTCAAGAATGATTACTTGAAAGTATTTTAAAATACTTTGCTTTATGATACACAATAAAAGAACCATACAGAAATTAAACAAAATACTCATATGAAAGTAAATCACATAGGATTTACAGTGGTTTAAAATTAAACCTAAAAAAAAATTAAACCTAAAAGTACTTGAAACACCTAAGTTAAAAATTATTACTGCCTTCAAATTTAAAAAATACAACATTACAGGACAAATTTTAAGAAAAAAGGGAAAGAAAAAATTAACTTGTATACACACAATACAAGACCAAATTAAATGACAAACTATATTCAAGGGAAAGATTCAGATTATTAACAGAGAAGTCTTAAGACCAATACAGAATAAACTACATATAGGAGCATGAATCAACAATTCAGAAACAAAATAACCATTCAATTTACAAAAGTATTTAGTTACATAAAATTCATGATTTAGTTTTTATATTTTCCAACACATCCAGAGTCAGAGGGAGGCACTCAGTTTTGACCAAGAAACTTCACTTCTTTTCACAAGGAGGCACTTTTCACAAATCATTGGGAAAAATATAAAAAAGAAACGTATAAAGATGCTTACTCAATTGTTATTTGATTAATGCCAATAGATCAGCAAGTCTAAGGATATAAGCAGTGAGAAAGGACAGAAAAAGAATTGCACACTTAGATTTAATAGACCCAGCTATCTACAAAATATTAACAAGAGGTGAAAGAATTAAAATAATGTAGAGTATGATCTTATTTACCTGCACTGAAGGAAAATATTCAAGGACATTTGCTGAAATGATAAACTTTTTCGATATGTATATTCACACATACACAAAAATTTTATGTTAAATTTTTAAAAATATATAAAATCTTATAACTACAATACGATAATAAGTGAATGACATCTTTTGGGGTGGTCTGATTCTCTCTCTGATGGCTCTTTGTAGTGTGAACTTTCCCAATGAGTAGGCACTATTTCTACAGTCAGGAGAATAAGGTTAAGTGCTGACTCTGTGGCAGGCAGAACTCTAGGTGTAGAGGACAGAAGTGAACAAATCACACACACACATATACACACACAATGGTCCCTTTTGTGGTGCAGAAGAGACGAACTAAGTCTGGATTTAGCTCGGTGTACCTTACAACTTGGTTGAGAAAGCGGCCTGTCTTTTTATTCATTCAATCCACGACTGAGCCCTATGATTTGACAGTTAGTGTCGCCAGGGGGAGTCACACATCAGTGAATGAAACAGACAGGCATTCCTGCCCTTAGGAGCCTAGCCCCTGAAGGATAAGACCACTGAAAGTTTCCTCCACAAAGAGCAAAGAGTTAAACTGAAAGCCGCTGCCTGCTGGACACATACTGTAACGAATTGCAGGGACTCGAGGCCCATGCAGCAAACACTCCAGTACCTTCGAACGCATCCTCTAGTCCCCGCACACTCTCCTATGGCGGTCGTGTAGGCACATGACCTAATTTTTACTGCTTTTGAAATTTGTGAATGGGAGAGTGAATTCTGTATCATACCTTAGAAGGCCTAAAATAACTGAATTCTAATACATTTAGTATCTCCAGAATTATATACACTAAGCAAATTAATGTGTACTTAGAGGTTTTTGAGTAGTGCTGTACTCTCTCTCAGTGTAGCACTAGCTACGCACAGAGAGACACATCTCCTTATGATGCCACTGGGGTCTCCTTTGCTAGCCATCCTAACTGTCCCGCCACTCAGTCAGGTGACACACAGCAAGTGCACAGAGTGCCCTCACCGAAGTCATCTTGTATTAAGACACTCAAAATAGCTTCCTAAAAATTTTTTTGGTTTTTAACAAAAATTTACTTTTCTTGTATTTTTGTTATTTTTTAAGTGAGTGAAACACAGTATTCTACAGGGTGCAAACAGTATAGGATTGTGCTTTGGTAAAACAAAACAAAACAAACCCTAAACCAACTTCTAAATGTATCACTTTAGCACATGTTTGCTATAACATAAATATCCTTATATTTTAGCATTACAATATTCCAAAGAAAATGCTAACCATTGGTAGGTGTTCCTGAGGCACTTTGCTAGTTCTGAACAGTTAGTGCTTACTATTCTGCACACTACGAGCTCTCAAATAGTTCCTGCTTTATTCTTATAAAAGTCTTTGCAGTCTGGGAGCCCAGCTGTGCCCGAGCCTGTTGCCTACCCATTCACCATTCTCCTTTAGTAACACAACTCTGAGTAATGTGCTCAGCTGGAAGGAGCCATTTCTCAGATTCTCTTGCAGGTGGGAACCAACACAAAATAAGCGTCAGCCTTTATGTGGCACCGGCAGGAAAATCCCTTTGATCCTCACCCTTCCATTTTATTCCTGCTGGGGACTCCTACAAGATAGCTGGGGCTCAACAACTAGGGAATTATTACAGACCATTAAGACAGACAGAAATTAATATGCAGTCAGAGAGGGATTGGACTCTCAAAGACGTCAGCACAAAATAAAGACTGTGACTGGAGGCCTAAGACAGAGACACAATGGCCGGGCTTGCATGCCTCACTCAGTGATAACCAGCAACTTGAGATGATACTGTAATTAGCACCACCCGATCTAGTAAACCCAGAAAGCCATCAGACACTAAGGTGGGTGACCAGAGATCTGGACCCATCCCTCTGTTCTTTCCATGCGTCCTTACTAAATGACTCTTTTCTCTACTGGATCAATATTAGCTGAGCGACTAGACTTTAATCCTATAGGTTGATCACAGTGTGACCTACATCGTACCAATGTTATGACTTTGCTGTATAAATTATCCCTGACAACGGGCCTCAATAACCCACCCACTCAGGATCCCTCCCCGCTGCATATCTAAAAGCTCTTCTCTTCACTTCCAACAATACACTCCTGACTTCCTCCTTTGCTTCATGACGTCATCCTTGGAGACCATGAACTCCGCACAGCTGACGTCTAACAGGTGCGAGTTACACTTTGCCTGTGTCACCGTGACTTTATGGAAGTGAGCTGCGCAGGGGCTGACGTGAGAAGGCCAGGAGTTGAGACCCTCAGGCCCGGGAGAACGCACACCTGGCCCCGACTCCCCCCACCCCCCTCCACACGAATTTTACAGAAGTGGGAAAAACGATCTTCTGTGCAAGTTACCACTATTTCAGTTTCTGTTTCTAGATTACTAATTATGTGTTCAGACACCCATTTGGTTTAGTTGAGTGAGAAGTAAAGAGATCTAAAATTCTTAGCCCCCTGTTTTTGCTCTTGCTTTCTGGCAAGTTTCGACACTTATCTCTGAATTCCAGATTCCCAAGTTTTTCTTGTATCTGACCTCAAAATTTCAAAGTGTCTTTAAAACATCTCAAATTGGATGTCCTATAATTACATCAGAAATTTGCATTAGTATCTTCTCTTATAGTATTTTTTGTCATCAGTTTCCCAGTTGGGTTCCAGTCCGTAAAGGAGAGCTCATCAGAATGTGTCTCATTGGGTCAGAAGACCCTGGAAGGCTCACTGGAAATGTAAATCCTTCCACCTCAGATCTATTCCGAGGAACCTTCAGAACCAGCCTAGAAAGCTCATTTTAATGAACATTGATGAACTGGGATCTCATACACATTAAAATTAAAAATTATTGCTTGAGAATCATTTTTAAAAATACCCCTGTTTCTCCTTTCCTGTGTCCCATAATGGGATTTCATTTCTTATTATTGTCCTCTCCCTGCCTCTTTCAACTGCCAGACTCTCCTGCCTTGAGATGTCTACCCAGGCTGCTCCCCCTGCCTGGACTCCACCCCCACCAGGCTAAGTCCCTCATATCCAACAGGTCAACTTTACCAACCTCCTTAAAACTGAAATCCATCCACCATCCCTCTCATTCTCTACCTTTGCTTCTCTTTATTCTTTCAATATTCCCCAAACAACAGACTGTAATTTGCTTATTGTGGTGCTGGCTTTGACCCATGCCTCACTAGAATGTAGACAACTACAGCTTGTTCCCTGGCGTAGGCCAAGCACTGCAAGTACCTGATAGATGTCTGTTGAATGATTCCTCCCTTCCCAGTCTCACTGTTCCCCTTCAGGGCTAATCTTGACCTTGTTATTCCTTTTTGCAATACAACCTGTCCACAGTGCTTTTCTCTCCAAACATACAACATCTTGACTGATCTAAGCCAGTCCTTTTGGAACATCACCCCCCTTATAACAACTTACCTCTGAACTGGCCCTGTCAGTCATGATGCATTGGTGTTATATTCAAATGAGAAATTAGACTAGGTGAGGCTAAGATCTGGCTCAAATACTCAATTCTATATCCAAATAACTCACCTTGGCATTCAAAATGCTCTGTAATCTAGCACTATTTTACCTATCCAAACTGATATCAAACTCCTCCCAGGTTTCCCTTTGCTCCTAGCCAATTTTGTTAAGAATTCTGAAACGCGGGCCGGAGATTTAGCTCAGTGGTTCCAGTGCCTGCCTCGCAAGCGCAAGGCCTTGAGTTCGATCCTGGTAACCACATACAATGCTGGGCATGGTGACTCACACCCACCAGCAATCAATACCACATACCACAGTGCCGGGCTTGGTGGCTCACGCCTGTAATCCCAGCACTCGGGAGGCAGAGGCAGGAGGATTGCTGAGTTTGAGGCTTGCCTGGGCTCCATAGTGAGCTCAGGGCCAGCCTGAACTACAAAGCGAGACCCTGTCTCAAAAAAAAAAAAAAAAAAAGAATTCTGAAACGTGCCACATTCCCTTCCACCACTTTTTCACCTCATTACTCTGTCTTCAGTACCCAATTACCAAAATAGATGGCAATATCCTGGAAAGACTTATCCAGACTGGCAGCACTGGGCAGTACTGTGTGCTTGACGGAAATGTAACAACTTTGGCCCTAACATCAGATCTCCTGAATCAGGATCTCCATTACTGAGATTCTCAAGTGATTCCTTTGCCTCTTAAAATTTGAAAAGTGTGCTTGAAAACTCCTCAGATCAAACCTTGGTGAAGTACCCACCTGCTCAGGAATAAGTACCTGCTAAATCCCTGAAGTTCTACAAGAACTAAAGTAAACACGATACTTAATTAACAAAATCCCTCTTAGACAACTTTCCCCTATTTAAATCTTTTCTCTCCAACTTGGCTATAAGGAATTTATAGGAAAAACAGTCACGGATCTGGACAGTCTTGACAATTTGGATTCAAGCAATAAAAACCTGTTCAGGTGGGGAAGGAGGCTTATTTTAATGCTGCTTAGAAACTGCAAATAAAAAACTCAGGCATGGTGGATTCCACTGTCTGGCCACCCTCCTGGAGCATTTGCATTCCTGTATCTCTTCCACTGTCTTTCTTTTTACTCATAATTTGTTTCTGTACATGAACAGGATTTGCGTGACCTATCACAGCCATATATTCTTTCCTCCACTAGCTTATTCATCTCTGCCCTTTCTCGATGACTTTCATTCAAAACCTTGAATCTCAGTGCTCCCGAAAAGAGACAAGACAGCCCTGAAAACCAGTTTAGCTAAACCACAAGGTTACAACCATGAGTAACCTACCACAAGGTTACAACCATGAGTAACCTACGATTGGCTGCCCTCGGCCCAGGAGCCTATGAATCAGCCAAGGCCAGAGACTGCAGTTCAGAGCAAGCTCATTGGTAAGAAGCTGTCAAAAGAGACTATTTCCTCAGCAAGAAAGACATAGGAGGAGCAGGCGATAGGGCATGTTACCAGCCCACAGACTGCATCGCAGTCCCAAGCAAAATGCTGAGCACATAATCCACTGAAATCAATCACTATGGGAGGAAAGGGTCCCACACCAAGCACAGTGCCCCTGACCTTGTTGGATACACAGGAAGTAGTACAAAGATTATATAAGGAGTGGTCTTTGTTTCCCCAGAGCTCTTACTCCAAATGAGTCACAGAACTAGCTACTTGACCTTGGGCAGGTTATGAAACCATTCTGGCCCCAGTTTCCACGGCTATCAGGTAGGACTCCACCTTCAGGATCTCCAGGAGTGTGGTAAGAGCCCATAAAGCAATCGCGGAGAAGTACTTTCAGAACTACGTATGCAAATCAAAACGGTATTGCAGCTTTTCAACACTGATAAAATCATCTCACATGTCACAGGCTTTGCACTGCTTTTAGATTTTTTCTCTTTTCCCTTTCTCCCACAAGATAGGATCCATTGATTGCTAGTACGTGAAAACATCAACTATTTCCATTACATTTTCAACAGCACCATTATGACAATTTTCACTACCTTGATGGCTTACGTCATGATTAGTAAAATGTCATCATTTCACTCAGAAGTGTGTAAAATGAATATATTTTTACAGTGGACATTTAAAATATCTACTTGGCTGTGTAAAACTAATATTTTATAGAAGTATTTTTTGATATTATAACAATAAGGATATATACTAAATTCCTACATAAAATTTAGGCCTGTTTTCACTTGTGTGGCCTTCTGCCCAAAGCAATTTAACATTTGCCTAAGTCAGGCGAAGCATACAATTCTAGATATCAGAATTCGGGAGCCCTGTTTTTTTTTTTTTTTTTTTTTTTTTTTTTTTTTTTTTTTTTTTTTTTTTTTTTTTTTTTTTTTTTTTTTTTTTTTTTTTTTTTTTTTTTTTTTTTTTTTTTTTTTTTTTTTTTTTTTTTTTTTTTGAGATAGGGTCTCGCTTTGTAGTTCAGGCTAGCTCTGAGCTCACTATGTAGCCCAGGCAAGCCTGGAACTCAGCAATGCTCCTGTCTCTGCCTCCCGAGTGCTGGGATTACAGGCGTGAGCCACCACGCCCGGCACTTAGGGGGAGCCCTGTTTTTACACGAGGATGCTCTAGGGGAAAAATGAAATGCCCTGTTTGAAATCCCTGGAATCGAAATCTAACTTCTCTTTCCCTTTGTCCCTCTCTCCCCCCTTTCTCTATCCCTCCCTCTTTCTCTTTTCTCTTACCTGATCCCCTCACTTCAGGGCAGGGTGTGGGGAGGAAGTGTGAGACTCATTGATTATGATAAGACAGACCAGCTCCCAAAAAAGCGATGTTATCCCCCTCGGGAAGGTTCAAGTACCTCCAAGTACCGGGTTAGGGGCGTGAAAGACAAAACTCAAGAAATGTAGTCTCGGCTTTGCCTTGAGTGCAAACAAGGAGCACTCCCTGAGCCGGTGCGTGTCGCGCACCAGACAGGACCTTGGTGCTCCTCAGCCAGGGTGAAGGCGTTCTGGGCCTCTGACAGCTCCGTGCATGCCCTGCTGGGCATCTGTTGCTCGATGCCCACAAGTGCAGCCATTCAACAGCTGGCCCCGGGTGGAGGAGCAGAGAGAGGAGCTTCCGTCCAGCTCCACTCGGCTCAGCAGGGCAGCGCAGGTACGGGGCTCAAGGGAAACCCAAAGCGAAACCCCACACTGGAGCCCGGCAAGATCCTGCGGCAAGGGGAGCACTGCGAAGACCGTCACGCGCCCTGCCACTGACAGCCAGCGCAGTTAGCACCCGGCGCCCAGGGAGGACGAGGGCCCCAGAGCCAGGATCCTGCCGCCTGCGAGCGGCAACGCGCTTGCCCGGGGGCTGCAGCTGCGGTGTGGGGGCTGCAAAACGGGGGCGCGGAGGCGCAGACGGGAGCCGGTATCCGATCACTCGCCGGGGGACCGGGTGGGAATCCGGAGGCCGGAGCGCTGGCGGGGAGGGAGGCGACAGGGCTACGCGGCCCTGGCGGGGACAGAGCGGTGACACCGGTGTACAGCAAGCCGGGGGCTCCCGCCCGGACACCAGTTCCGCGGGGAGGGTCCCGGGCGCTGCCCTTCCCGGCGAACGCGCGCACACTCACCCTCGGCGCGGGAGCGGATCTCCGACACGGTCCTCCGCATGGCGGGCGTCGGCCGCCGCCGCGGCTGGGGCTCCCGGGCCCCGCACCTGTCACGGCCGCGGGCGGGGACCTGGCTCCGCCGCCGCCTGTGCCTCGCGGCCGCCGGGGACTGCGCGACGCACGGCGGGGCCGCAGCGCGGGGCGAGCTCCCCCTGGCGCCGGAGGGGGGGCGGCGAGGGCGGAGCCTGGGCGCCGGCGCCGGGGCGGGGTCTGGGCGGCCGGGCGGCGGGAGCGGTGCCCGCCCCGCGGACCGTACCACTCCCGGGGAGCGCGCCTCGCCGCCTGCTGTGCCCGCTCCGCGCGGAGGAGCCTCGGGCCCCGGAAGTGGGCGCTGGGTCCGCTGGGCGGGCGAGAGCCAAGGGGCTGCCCGGCGTGAGGCTCGCCCGGGCCCTCCCGGGGGTTATTCCGGGCGCAGCCTGAGCTGCCCTCGCTCCTCGCCTCGCCCGCGAGCCACAGGCCGAGCTGCGCCCCGAGTGGTCCCGCGTGGTCCCGGCGCGTTTTCCTGGGTCACCCTCCGTAGCCTGACAGGACTGAAACTGCAAGAAAGCTAACCTGTTGGCCCGGGTGGTTCACAGGGGGCTTATGTTGCTTTGGGGTTTTTCCTTTTTAAAAACCTGCAGAAAGTTGGGTGCAGTAGTTCCATCGGGAGAGGGAGTGGGGGGCTCAGTATAAAAATCTACCAAGATATTACATCCTGTTCTCCATATCCTAGAACAGATCACATTACCTTTTATTTTGTGTTGTGCGATCTCTGTAAATAAGTCGTTAAAACAAGAACAGTATTTTTCATTTCTTCCTGATTTCATTTTCATGTTAGAATACAAGGCTCGGTATAGGTTCTGGCGAGTTGCTGAACTGGCAAGATATGAAAAATAAATCAGAACCAGTTTGCTTCTTTCCTCGCTTTGCCCTCTTCCTCCAGAGGACCAGTGGAGGAGGACTTCACATGGAGGACTTTTACTCAATTCCCTTTCACGTCCTGAAGGGAATAATATGGAGAGGTTTGAACACAGAGAGAGGTAATTATAACTCAAGTCTTAGGGAAAAATGAAATAAAATCTGCTAATTGCATCTTGTCTCCATTTGTGGTATTTCCTCTGCTTCCTGCAGGTCGTGCTTGCTATCAGCGATGCCCTACATTAATATCCAGTCAGGCGGTCAATGCATATGTATGAGGATCATCTCCATGTGGCTGTCATTCAGAGGCTGGGATCAGAATGAAAAAAACCCCATATTTCCAGTGTTCATGAAATATCTCAGAGTAGAGTCGGACTCAGAGATACGTGACGGTCATGGTTTAAAAGTATGGTTTTCTACAAGTGAAAAATGAATGCAGCCTTATCAAGATTGTCCTTGCTGGTCGTTTTTATTTTTCTTGAAACCTAGGATCTCCCGGCATAAAACAGATTTCTTTGGGCTTGATGAACATGAAACTGAAATAAAGTGCCAAGTGCAGGAAGGAAGTGTTTGTGTATATATCTGCGTATATATCTGCATATATATATATATATATATATAAATAATAAGCTTTAAAAGTTGGCAAACAGAAATTGAAGAAAATGTAACATTTTTCTGATTTTAAGTGCAATTTTATATAAAACCAGAGACAGTTTTTATTTTTATTCAAAGGCAGTATGTAGCAGCACGGCATTATTTGAGAATGAGTAATCCATCACCTTTGTAATTCCTAATGGGCCCTCACATGAGGTTCAATTCTACTTACTTACAAATAACAATTATCTGAAGAGAGTCCAGAGGTTGCCTGTTTTCCACTGAGCAATCTCTTTATATGTGTGTGTCTCATTAAAAATGCATCAGCAAAGTGAACAACACAGGTCATTTAGACAGGGCATGAAAGCAGTTTTTCATACAGAGAACACTGTAATATGGTCTGTAGCTTATTTTTCTTTAGCTTTTACTGTCATTTTCTCCATACAGAAATAGCATCCTACTCTCTCATTTCTGTGAGCAGAAAACCTCCAAAAGGTTCCTTGTTGATTGCTAGAAATTACACATTTTTATTGGTTTGGAAACTTGACTGAAACTTAGTATTGTGTTAATGTATATCGTCTTGATTTCACAGGTCTTGGGTTTTCTCACCTTGCCTTGTGTGAGAAGCTCAGTATGCCAGCCCCTGGCAGGGAACTCTGGTTCTAGCAACATGACCTTCTCACGGGGTGTGTGGTAGAATTCAGATGTCAGCAAGATCACGCAATAAATTGCAGGGCCTATAACTACATTGTTGATCGGCTTAGAAGGGGAGAATTATTCAAGGAAAGCTTTTCTAAAACCTACTTTTTATCATTGGCCATGAAATATACACTGAATGCATAACATGTATGACGTGCTGGTCCAGAGTGCTCGTTTACAAGGCCTCTAATGAAGGACAGCTAACAACAGAGCAAGATAACCGACATCTCATGTCCATTAGGCAATCAGCAGAAAGTGCAGAGAATGAGAGAAGGGGAAATTCCAAGATCAGACATGATCAATATTGTTGAGAGAGATTACGACCTTAGGGCTAAGAACTGAGCAGGAGATCTCATCCTAGATAATATTACAGAAAATAACCAGAGCTAAAATATGAAATGTTGTATTTCCCAACCTGTTATCTGTATGCTAAACTGAGTTCTTCTCTAGAAATAAAAAAAAAAAATGAGTTTTAGGAACAAGAGAGGTCAAACATAGGAAGATATTTATTGACAGGAAAGCTTCTGAGAGACAGGAGGGGAACCTGAGTGTAGCCCAGGGAACCTCACTTTACCGAGGAGTTTTATAGGGTGGAACCCACGTGGGTACAACGTGAACCACAGCCAAGAGCATCCAGTAACGTTACAAGTATAGTCACTTAGGTAACGGTGGTTCACTTGGGAAACAAGTCATGTAACAAACGTGGATGGAGGAAGGAAGGATTCTCCTAGGAAGTGGTGGGTCCAGAGGTCTCCGGTCACCCCCTGGGGTGGTTGATGCCTACCGTTGTTCTTTGAGGAAGTGTGAGAGTCTGGTCATCTCGTCTTTATCTTGAGGCCTGGTTTTCTGCCGCTGCGCCTCCATTGCAGCTGTGGTGCATTTCCCCTTTGTCCTTCCCCTCTCGAGGGTCTTGCTCGTCTGACTGCCTATAGTATTTCTACCTAGCTCACCTGTCTATAACAATGGGAATGCTTGGCGTTACTAATTACTCACCATTAATTGTTTAGTGATATTTGAAGTGAAATGATAGAAGAGCATTTTTGGTGGAATAATGAAACTGATTGGTTATAACAGACTTCTTATTGGGTTTTCATGGATGGCAGTGAAAGGTGCCAACCTTGAGATAATCTTAAATGATATGCTAAGGACAGCTTTTTCCTAACTGGCTTTCTAAATGAATGTTGTTAAAAGTTTCAGTGTATCCACTTTAAAATATATTTATGGCATTTTCCTTGGAATTACTCCATTAAATTTTACCAATTAAATTATATCCTAAGATAATGAATGTTGAATGTTCATGTTCCTAGGAACTGAGCTTTGTAAGAATTATTGGAAAAATATGTCATTGGCTTTTCTTTTGAATTATGATGGCTTATCATATTGAGTAATTGGAGGAAATAAAAATATATGTAAACATACTCTGTTCTACACAGCAGTATGTGGACATCAATAGAACTTGGTTGGTTTAAGAATCCCGTTTTAAAACTTCAGACACATAGCAACATGACTGGCAGGTACCGAGAGTCAGGGGAGTGATAGTTTCTATGCTTTAAAGGTATCTTAAGATTTATGTGTTGGAAGCTAATTCACAACGCACTAGTGTTGGGAGGTGAGATTTCACAAGAAGTGATTAGTTGATGAGTGCTCTGCTTTTGAGAAGATTAATGTCATTTTGATATTATGAGTGTAGTCTTTTTAAAAACTTAAGTTCAGGGACTGGGGATTTAGCTCATTAATTCTGGCATCTGCCTGGCAAGCACAAGGTCTTGAGTTTTATCCTGGTACCACATACCACAATGCCAGACTGGGGCTCACGCCTGTAATCCCAGCACTCAGGAGGCAGAGGTAGGAGGATTGCTGTGAGTTCAAGGCTTATCTGGGCTACATAATGACTTCAGGGCCTGAACTACAAAGCGAGATGCTGTCTCAAACAACAACAACAACAACAACAACAACAACAACAGAAAAGCCTTAACTTCAGCTCCCTCCTCTCTCCTTTCTTTCCTTTCTCCCTTCTACCATGGCATGACACAGCAAGAGAGCCCTCACCAGATGCCAGTGCCTTGGCATTGGATCTCTCAGCCTCAAGAACTTTAAGAAATATATCTCTGATCTTTATAAATAATCCAATCTTAGAAATCCTGTTATGGCAGAAGACAATGGATTAAAACAATGGTTGAAATGACAAAGGAAGAAATATAACAAAAGGACCAAAGGAATATTACTACTAGGGCTAGCAGGATAGAAATTAAGTTTCCATGCATAGACAATTAAGTAGGAGAAAGAAGAATCTTTTCAACAAAGATATCAGAACAACCAAATCACTATATGCTAAGGGATAAAGCTAAATTACTGCCTCATAAAGCATACCCAAATTACCTCAAAGTAGATCAAAGATCCAAGATATAAAAGTTATAGTAACTATAAAAATCTTGCAAGAAAAAGGAGTAACCCCCTTGGAGGATTCTGGGAAGATGGTGGAGAGGTAACAAACCTAGGCTCCCCCTCTCCATAGTGTGTTGTTCCCAAGCCAAAATACAGCAGGTTGGGGGTAGAAGAGCAGGGAATTCGTCCCTCCAAAAACAAACAAACAAACAAAAAGACGGAGGCAAGTAGCCACGAGAGCAAAAGAAAATAGAAGAGGGAGCGAAGGGGTGAGTGAGTCAGTCCCTTCTCCCCAGCCAGGACTCCCGGTGGGGAGGGGACCCATGGAGACCACCACACGCCAGACTGATGGTCCACAGACCACCTCTGAGAAACAGCTCGCAGAGTGGATCAAGGCCCCACAGGACCACAGTGGCTGCTGCTTTTTAACACTTATAAACTTGGTTCTGGAGAGAAGGCAAATATCTGCATGGTCAAGCAAGGATGGAAAAATCTTCAATAAGATATTGACAAACAGAATACAGAGATCTATCAAGAGAATTGTACACTCTGATCAAGTTGGATTTATCCCAGGGATGAAAGGGTGGTTTAAAATATGTAAATCAATAAATGTAATACATTGTATTAACAGACTCAAGAACAAAACCCAGTTATCTCAATAGATGCAGAAAAAGCATTTGACAAAATCCAACACCCATTCATGATCAAAACCTTACAGAAAATTAGAATAGATGGACTTTATCTCAAACTAATAAAAACTATTTACAAGAAACCAACAGCCAGCATCATCCTCAATGGTCAAAAACTGAAACCTTTCACAATAAAATCAGGAACAAGACAAGGATGTCCACTGTTCAATATAGTGCTGGAAACATTAGCCACAGCAATTGGGCAAGACAGAGAAATAAAAGGAATAAAGATAGGTAAGGAAGAGGTAAAAGTGTCATTATTTGCCAATGACATGATTCTCTATATAGAGGATCTTAAAAACTCAAACGAAAGACTGCTAGACTTAATTGCCAAATCTAGTAGTGTAGTTGGATACAAGGTCAGTGCTCAAAAATCAATAGCGTTTGTATACACAAACAACAGACTCACTGAGAGAGAAATTGGGGAGTCAATCCCTTTCACAATAATATCCAATAAAATGAAATATCTAGGAATCAGTCTAACAAAGGAGGAGAAAGATCTCTACTCTAAAAACTACAACACTCTGAAAAAGGAGACAGAAAAAGATATCAGAGAATGGAAAGATATCACTTGTTCCTGGGTAGGCAGAACCAACATCGTCAAAATGGCTATATTCCCACAATTACTATATAGATGCAATGCAATCCTGATTGAAATCCCAACAGCATAGTTCACAGATCAAGAAAAAATTATCCAAAAATTCATCTAGAATCACAAAAGATCTAGAATAACAAAAGCAATTCTAAGCAGCAAGGACACAATGGGGGGTATTATGATCCCCAACTTAAAACTCTATTATAATTCCACTATTATAAAAACTGCATGGTACTGGCATGAACCTGAAGATCAGTGGAACAGGTTAGAAGATCCAGAAACAAATCCAGATACACTAAACACCTCATCTTTGACAAAGGAGCCAAATATCCTCAGTAGAGGAAAGATAGCCTCTTTAAATGATGCTGGAAAAACTGGGCTTTAACTTGCCAAAGGCTAAAGCTAGACCTATCTCTGTCACTGTGGACAAAACTAAAATCAAAGTGGATTAGAGACTTAAATAGTAAAACAGAAACACTAAACTTGCTGCAAAACATGAGACATTGGCTTAGGGAAAGACTTTATGAACAAAACCTCTATAGCACAAGATCTACCAGAAGAAATCTGCAAAAGGGACCTCTTTTTATTAAAAGCTTCTGCACAGCAAAGAAAACCACTGGCAGAGTAAAAAGACAACCAACAAATTGGGAAAGAATCTTTACCAGCTGTCTCTCAGACAAAGGCCTACTATTTAGAATATATGAAGAACTTAGAAAAATCAGTCCCCCAAAATTTAAAGACTCATTCAAAAATGGGCATCTGAAATGAACAGACACTTTTCAGAGAAAGAAGTAAAAGCTGCCAAGAAGTATATGAAGAAATGCTTAACATCACTGGTCATTCGGGAAATGCAGATAAAAACAACACCAAGATTTCATCTCACTCCACAAAGAATGGCTGCTGTCTTGAAATTAGCCAGCAACAAAAGCTGGTGAAGCTGCGGAGAAAAAGAAATCCTTCTCCACTGTGGGGCAGAATGTAGACTTGTACAACCTCTACGGAAGTCAGTGTGGAGATTCCTAAAAAAACTAGGTTTAGAGATCCCATTTGATCCTGTTGTTGTCTTGCCAGTAATATACACAAAAGAATCATATCATAGTGACGTCTGTACACCCATGTTCATAGTAGCTTAGCTTGTGATAGAATGTGAAGAAGTTGGAATGCTGATAGACTATTGGTAGGAATGTAAATGATATTGTTTCTTTGGAAAATAGTTTCACAATTCCTCAAGTAGTTAAACATAGTTTTACCATATGAACTAGTAATTACACTTGGATATTACGTAGAGGAAATAGAAGTAAGTCCACACAGGAATTTGTGTATGAATGTTCAGACCAAAACTATTTAGAGTAAACAAAAGACCAAAAACCCCCAAACTTCCCAGCAAGTGGTGAGTAAAAAAAGGGTGATACATCTATATGATGAAGTATCATTTAGCAATAACAAAGAATGAAAGCCGTAACACCTGCTACAACACAGGTAACTTTGAAAACATCATGCTAAGTGAAATAAAGCAGTCACAAAAGAGCATATAGTATATGATTCTATTTATATGATATGTCCAAAATAGTGTCTACAGAGACAGGGAAATCTTGTATTAAAAAAATAAAAGAAAAGGAAGAAAGAAAAAAGTCAACATTAAGTGATCAACTTCTAAATATAAACTGATTCCAACCAAAAGTTCCAAATCTGCTCTCACTGAATAGTTTAATTACTTATTACTCATGAGAATAAAATCACTATTTTCCCTCTCAAGGCCATAATTCATTTCTAATGCTTATGTTACCATTCTCTTTCAAACATTAGTGACATTTTTATAATTTACTCACAATGCCTTTGAACTTTATTATCTTATAATATTGAGAATTTCCGACCAAAAACTTTATAATTTTCTTCACTATATTAAGATAATTTGCTGATTTTTTAATGAAACTAGATTTAAAAATGTAGATTTGAATTATATGAAAGACTTTTTTAATAGGAATTTAAAAATAAATCATCTAGTATATTTCATGGAGGAGTCAGTTCACATATCATTTTGGGAAAATATTTCCTTAGTGTTTTATTCAAAAAGCAAATGCACATTCATGGGAAAACAATCCACTCTAGCATAAGACCTAGTGTTGAGATCTTAAATTTAGTAGCATTATTTCAAATGGATGACACGGTGATTAAATGATATGAGTTTTTATATTAAAACTTTGCTATGTACCAGAGCCAAGAAATGAAAAGTTAACACTTAATTGAAAGTGCTAGTTTTTCAAAAAGTTTTCAACGACATTCCAGCAGTGCTCTTTTCTCTATAAAATACTATTATAAAATGTGTCAGGAACTTGGGGGTGATGCAGTTAGAATGACATTGCTATAGGTTTTGACATCTTTAAAGTAGCCTAATGAGGTAGAAGTGACACATAATAAACATCATGCATTCAAAGTATGACATTTACGTTTAGATACACATATATACATTTGTGGCCTTCACTACTTTCAAAATAATAAACATTTCCAGCCCTCTCAAAAGTTTCCTCTTTTTCCCATAGCATGGTTCTCTTATATCAATAGAGGTCATTTTTCTTCATGCATTTGATTCCATTTATTGAGTGTCTTATGTTCTTGATGCTAAACCTGGGTATTAGAAATTGCATGGCCAGCTGAAACACATAGGCTCTGGATCCTCACGGAATTTTGATCACATTAGAATGATAAGTATCAATTGCATAATTATATAAACAAATAGTAAACCACAACTGTATATGATAATCTGTAGGGAACGTAATCTATTTCTGCACATGTCAATTGTACCCCAGAACACTTCTGGGCTTTATCACTCACATCAGGAACACCTTGAAGTACCTTCTATAATGATCTTTTGCAATGTATCTAAAAATGTACAGTAAACATTTTGTTGCTATTGTATGTTATGACTTTCATCTTGAAAAGAATGTGAGTCTACTATATGGAAATGGTAATGAGTGATGAAAACATAGGATTATAATTTATTTTCTTCTTGTTGACAAGAAAGGCAATATTGGAAATGAAACTCTCAAAAAATCTAATTTTTTAGCCGGGCGTGGTGGCTCACGCCTATAATCCCAGCACTCGGGAGGCAGAGACAGGAGGACTGCTGAGTTCGAGGTTTGCCTGGATTACATACTGAGCTCAGAGCCAGCCTGAACTACAAAGCGAGACCCTGTCTCAAAAAAAAAAAAAAAATCTAATTTTTTAAATCACGTGCTGCTATTTCAGAAAGGAAAAGGAGCAATAATGAGGTAGAGTAACAATAACTATTGAGAGAGAAAAATCTCAAAATTTTTATTAAAGACTGAGCACAGCATTAGAGAAGATAAACACGACAAATACAAGTTTGTGATTTCACGACTTTTAATTTAGGAAGAACGCCAGACTTAAAATGGCTTCCTGATTAATTGAAATAAACCGTAGCTTTCAAAAATGAAATATTTGCCAATTGTGTTTGAGCCTCTTATATCCCTTTGCTCAGAGGTTCATAACTGATTGCAGTATTTAGCAGATTTATTGGAAAATCATAATGTTGTTTTTTTCCTCTGACCCCAGAAAGAACATTTGCTGGAAAGAGAGATCGTTTATCACTGTAGATTCTTGCCAGCTTTGAACTCCAAGGAAATCTACCAAATGGAGAGTCATTACCTAATCCAGAACTACATGGAGGTATTTGGCCATAAGTAAAGGAGCGGGGAGGAGGGGAGACACTTTAAAAAAAAAAAGACATAAAGGAAAGAAAAATGAGGTTCTTGGAGGCTGGAGGCCTTGCTCATAAGAGCTCAGGGAGAGAGAGTGCCAAGGGCAGGGGCAGAGGCCTTGCAGCTCCCTTTACCTGCCTGTATCCCCCCTGATTTATATTTGGCCTGAATTTTGATTTGTTTTTCCTTTTTCATGACCCAGCAGCTCTGGATCTCTGAGTTATATCCCCAGCCCTTTTTATGTCTGTTTTGAGTCATTGTCTCAGTAAGTTGCTCAAGTGGTCTCTAATGTGCAGTTCTCCCATCTCAGCCTCCCTTAGGGCTGGGACCACAGCCTGTGCCATCCTGCTCAGCTCGGCCTGAACTCTTGAAAACTGGTCTGAGCCCGTTGAATTGGAGCTGCTTTCCTGCCATCTCAGCCTCCCTCCAGGGCCTCGGACGCCAGACGTTCTCTACGGATGCGGCTGCCTTCTGCTGCCAGCAGCACCCTTCACAGTTTCCTGGCCCTTCTGCACCTAACCCTGGCCCCTTTTGACTTTTGCTTTGCTCTTGATTTGAGGATGATTGTGCAGAAGGCAAAGGAAATCTGTAAGTTGAAAATCACTACGGAAAAAATGCGAATAAGTGCACAGGACCCAATTTATGGGGGATCCTGCAAGCTGGCAAAGCTCAGAGCAGTGAGTGCAGAAGGGAGTGGGAATCACAGGGGCTGCATGATTTGATATCATGCTTTATGAACATTCTTCTATTATTAATAGAGATACAGAGCATAGGGTGAGGGTGATGAGGAACTGCTCAATTATTAGGCAAATAGTGACACAAATGCAAAATGAGGCAATTGTTTTTTTTTTTTGAGACAGGGTCTCGCTTTGTAGTTCAGGCTGGACCTTGAGCTCACTATGTAGCCCAGGCAAGCCTCGAACTGAGCAATCCTCTTGTCTCTGCCTCCCGAGTGCTGGGATTACAGGTATGAGCCACCATGCCCGGCAAAATGAGGCAATTTTTAATAGTACTTTTAAGAGTAAGGCCAGATAGTCCTTTATAAAGTGTTGGATGTATCAGTATTTCATTTTGTAAGGACAGAGAGTCAAGACAAAGTTCTATCTGTAGAAAAAACAAGCAACCTTCCTTTTCTAGTTATAAGTGTAAGTTTAGATATAGATTCAGCTATACTTGAGCCTTGTAGATGTTGCCTTAATTATCGAATTGGAAATACTGACCTTAAAGGAAGGGGAGGTCACCTTTGTTACTTCTGTTGAAAGATAATCAATGTTATATTTGGACAATGCTTACTTATTAGAAGTGTTTTAATTGTTCTTTCATGTAAGTATGATTAATTGTATGATTGGTATCTACCTTGATTTAACAGAAAAAGCTAGAATCAGAAAACCTAATTCTCTTCTGGTATATTTTAATTGTTTCATTTTAGGAATAACATTAAAAACCCTTCTGAACTTCCGATTTGCTTAGTGGGGTAACATGTAGAATTTTCACTCAAACTGGCAAATTCCAGTCCACTTGCCAACTGTATGCCAACTTCTCTGCGGGTCAGATTACACATTTATAGAAGAATAATTACAAATGCTGTCTTTTTTCTTTTTGATTTTATTAGCACTTTTATATATACATTATGATCACATTCAGCTTGAGAATTTGTACCAGTACATAAGACATCTTGATTCTCATTTTTTCCCTTTTCCCTACCCTCCCTTCAACCCCCACCCCTATATACATAAGCTTAGTTTCCTGTTTTCTTTAACTACCAATTTTTTCTTTCCCTTCTTTGCTTACTCCTACTCCCCTTTCCCTTTGGAGCATTTTCTAGGAGACTGGATAAAGAAGATTTAAAAAAAAATGAAATGAAATATTACTCTGCCATAAAGAATGATAAATTTGATTGATTTGTGCTCAAACAGATATACCTTGAGGATATAATCATTAGTGAAATAAATAGGATGCAGATATGTAAATACCATATAATTTCTCTAGTATGAGAAACTGAAGGTGTAAACAAGGTCTAAAATGTATAATAGGTTTTGTGAAATAGGAAGAAAATGCTCAACCACTATCACATAGGAATATTAAGAGGAGAGCATGAAGCAGTTCACTGCAATATGTGAAACAAGATTTACCTGCTATTATTTTCATTTAATAGCTCCAGCACTTTTTAGAGCTTTTCCTAACATGATATTAAATTATTTTAGGTACTAATGGCATTTTCCTTAGTAATTCCATTGTTTATATACTGTAACAACAGGTTTATATAATCTATCATTTTGTAATAAATGACATGAATTCCAGATACGTAATTTTAAAGGAAGTCTATTGATTGGTTTCAAGAGACCCAGAATATTCCTTTTCTGCTCTGAGGCTAGCTTCTTGTTTCCCTTCTCAGCATTACCTCATGATTTTTGCTGGTTTCTGTTGTGCCAACCATCATATTCATAATGGAAAGTAGCAAGAGAATAAAGATATAAGGGTAAAAAAATGACTCCAGCGCACTGAGTCAGAGTCTACCTTATGGATCTACTCCTAAAGTCTACATAGAAGTTATGGTCATATTTCACTGAATATATCATTAAATTAGGTACATTAGAAAATAGAGGCAGAAATTAATTTAAGGTAGTGGTCCCTTGTTAAAATGACTTCCTCACTAAACAGAAATAGAATCTTGAGGTGAGTAAGAAACTATCAAACAGTGAATGAAGCCAAATCTGAGAGATCTTATCTTTTAGGTTTTCTTTTCTCTGTTTCCATCACAAAGAAGAACAAACAGAGATGTCTGCAAAGAGAAGCTATGCAGTGGTATTCTGGGAATATTAGTCTATCTTCAGTTCAGATGTCTTTGTGAAGGGAGTGCTCATGACATAAATATCCGAGGATATGTGGTAGTCTTGTCTAAGGGAATTTTCCGTGCCCCTAAGGGTAGTGTGTTGGTCAGCTTTTTGTTACTGTAATAGAAAATCTGAGACAGCTCATCTATAAAGAAAGAAGGCTTATTTTGGCTCACAGTTTTGAAGCTTTCAGTCCATGACTGAGTTCCCCTTTGGTTCTGAGATTATGGTAAGGCAATATTTCCATGGCAGGGAACCCACAGTAGATGAAAACTATTCTCCTCATGACAGTTGGGAAGCAAAGCATAGAGAGGAAGGAGCTGATGTACACTAGTTCTCTTGAGGACACTTTCCCATGAAGCCCCACTGGTAAGGTTTCTGTCACTTCCAGTAGGATGAGAAGCTGGAGGTCAAGTTCTTAACACCTGGATGTGTATGCAAATTACAGCAGGTGGCTTTGGATGGTGAAGATTATCTGAAAAACTTATTTTAAAAACTAGTATTCAATTTATTAAATTTCCATGTAAAAATATAGCTTCTTGGATGGGCATGGTGCTGCATGCCTACAATCCCAGTATTCAGGAGACTGAAGCAGGAGGGTCACTGTGAGTTCAAGACCAACCTGGGTTCCACAGTAGGTTCAAGGCCAGCCTGAACTTTGTCACACACACAGGTACAAAAAGAACGGTTGGATTTTTTCCTTTACCAACAAGCCTCATTCTATAATTAGGAAAATGGAAGATGAATATGAGAAAGAGCAGTAGTTGGGATAGATATTAACTGATGAAATGTGCTGTTTCCTTGTTGAATGAGGGACTGAGTTAAGATTTTTCAGTTTGTAGGGAACTATGTCTTCTTCAGTTATGAATCTGTTCTGTATTGTCTGTTCTATATTGTCCTGTTTTGTATTATCCTGATTGTGTGTGTGTAAAGAAGATAGATACTCCAGTTTTGATACAATGTTTATTTATCAACCAAGCAGAAAGTATGAGGAGACACACCTTTACCTCCCGCCAGTGGAAGGACTGTCTACAGGCAGGGCTTAATTTAGCAATACCACCCACTCCCTAGACCTCCCTCTGTTTATTTTATTCTAGATTCATCTACTCAGTTTCAGAGAAATAGATTCCTGAGTCCAGTGTATTGTGTTGGTCTCCAGGATGAGAAGGTTTCTTTGAGTGGAAATGGAAGTTGACACTAAGGAGTTTTGAGTGTTTGGGGGGAAAGATGGACAGTAGGACAGGTGCAAGACTGCAAAGAAACTCACTGTCTTGTTCTTTCTCTTGTTCCCTTGAACTACAGAAACATCATAATTGTGCATTAAAATTTAAAATTTGTGATGCAATTTCAACTTATAGTAGAGTTGCTAGAGCCCTACAGAAAACATTTTGACTTTATGCACTTTTTTTCTAGTACCAAGAATCAAATTCAGGATTTTGCACTTGCCAGGCAGGTACCGCTGAGCTAAATCCCCAGCCCCTATTTGACTTACTTATTTCTCTTTCTTTCTCTGTATTCTGTCTTCACTGTCCTTGGAAAGTAAGTTGCAGAGATGAAGCCTCTGATTTAAAAATATATTTGGAATTAAGTCTTCCTTTTTTTTTTCTTTTTTCCTCAAACTACTACTTACTTGTCCACTTGGTTATTCTCCCCTCAGCTAGTGGTGCTTCTGCTGGTCCAGTTCTGTTCCCACATACTAGCCTTAGTGGAGCACTGGCGAGGAAGAGAGGGACTTAGAATTTCTACCACCCGCCCCATTTCTTCAAATCCCAGAACACAACTATAGAAAGTACATGAAATGAACTTTATTGAGAATTTTGGAGGTTACCAAAAGGAATTACATATGGAAAAGTTAAGACAATATTTCCATTTCCCATTTGTGATGTTTAGAAAAGCTTTCTCTGCTGGGAAGTTTACTTAATATCTTTATTATAGAAAACAATGAGGCAATTGCTTATAGACCTTTTATACTCCTCAACTGTTATGTGGGAAACTTAGTTTCTGCGTGGAGAGAAAGACATTGAAAATTTTAAAATACTATTATCATACCTAAAATTAATATTAATTTTTAAAGATGGGTACATATCTAGTAAAATTTTCAGACACTTTTCTTTTCAGTGACTTCTGGTAATAGTTGGACATCGGGCCAGAGGGTTAGCTCAGTGGTTCCAGCGCCTGCCCCGCAAGCGCAAGGTCCTGAGTTCGATCCCTGGTAACCACATACAACGCTGGGCGTGGAGACTCACGCCCACCAGCAATCAATACCACATACCACAGTGCCGGGCGTGGTGGCTCATGTCTGTAATCCCAGCACTCGGGAGGCAGAGGCAGGAGGATTGCTGAGTTTGAGGCTTGCCTGGACTACATAGTGAGCTCAGAGCCAGCCTGAACTACAAAGTGAGACCCTGTCTCAAAAAGGGAAAAAAAAAAAATAGTTGGACATAAAACAAGGGGAACTTTTCTCCATGTAGAATTGCTAATATTGCCATGATAAACAGTGATAGTGAAAAGAAACATATTGCTCTGACCTACAAGAGACCTTGTTGCTTCTACGTTTTCTTTATAGATGAGATAGTGGGGAAATTTATTGAGAGTATTTCTTTTTTAATATCTTTTCCCATAGCTTATTAGATAAAATGTTCAAGGAATCTATATGAAAAATGAGATGTCATTTTCAGTAAGAGCTAACAAGAAAAGCAGCAAATTTATTGAAATTTCCATTCTGCCTAAACTCCAGCTCAATGACTATTTCATCCTAAATACTAAGAGGAAAAGCTCATCTTGCATTTTCTCACTTTCATTTTTGGCTATTTTCTGGTATTAGGAAATAAATAGAGAATTTTTATTGCCTTGTACCAAAACAATATGCTTTGAAAAATACTGGTGATTGGAAGTGTTGAAACAGTGAATACGTTATTTGGATTGGTCACCTTGAAGAAGCCTAAAGAACTTGGCAGTCATTCAAAGCTAGGCATTGAACAAGTTAAGCATAAAACTGATCTGTCTTGCAGCTTTCTATTGAAGATTCTCCCTCCTTTTGCTGCAACCTTGGCGTCTGAACTCTCTGACTTTGACACTGAGAAGTTTCGAAAGCCCTGGCAATTGTCCAGGGAAACCTATCAAGCAAGGTCAAAGGGCTGCTTCCTTCCACTTTGTCACCACCATCCAGGCATACAGAGAGAGCAGTTTGGAGTAAGCCAGTCTGTCCCCCCACAGCTCTCTTCTCTTATTTCCTCATGATACATTCAACTGTCTGTGCATTTGGATGAGACATAGCTGTGATACTATTGCTGCTGGAGGGTAATATTCGCTCTGTTATCCTGGAATGCCCTCGCTCTGAGAAAATGAGACGCCAAGGAACTTAATGAATTTTCCCATTGTGTGCACTTCTTACCAGTTCTTCCTGGCTCCACTTCATCCTACCATTTTAAAGGAAATAGTCACTGTGCTTTCCACACTACTGTGTTATCTACGGAGTCAGCCAGGTACATGGACACACAGGGGAGAGACATTAAAGAGCACATAGCAGGAATAAGGAGAGGAATGTTTTCTCTTTTGGATTCCTCAAAAAAATAAGATACTCAAGTGCACTTTTCTAAACAGCTGAAACCATTGCTTTAGAATTCAAATTCATTTGTAACTTTGAGAAGCAAGGCAGCACTGTGGTTAAGCAAATTGATGTTGATGCAAGTTTAAATCCTAACCCTCATTTTCTAGCTTTATAATGTTGTCTGCTGAGCCTCTCTTACCTAAGTTTTCTTATCTATGAAGTATAAAGTGATAAGAACAGACCTTACCTTAGAGAGTTATTGTGAAGATTATATAACTTAATCACCATTTAGAACAATATCAAGAACATAGTGTCATAGAAGAATTAAACTGGCTTTTATTGATGCAATCATTGTATACAAATCTTACTATAAAATGTTACCCTTGTTCTGGTTTTCTTTTTCAGAACATATCAAGAATTGACAGCTTATTGTGAAAACACAGGGAAATAATATAGTTATGCTTATAGGGAATGCTATGATGATGATGATGATGAAGAAGAAGAAGACGATGATTTTGAAGAAGCAAGAGCTAATATGATTTCTTGAGTGGTTTCCTAAATGGCACTGGTTCAT
This sequence comes from Thryonomys swinderianus, assembly GCA_004025085.1. Taxonomy (NCBI): domain Eukaryota; kingdom Metazoa; phylum Chordata; class Mammalia; order Rodentia; family Thryonomyidae; genus Thryonomys; species Thryonomys swinderianus. Next base: position 25,760 of record PVIC010002327.1, on the reverse strand, counting down.
CTTCACAGTAAACGTCTAAGGGAAGTACACTTGCAGAATGCTTAGAGGATGTGTGCTACTTCAGCTAGAAAAGCTGCAATGCAAACAGACCTGTGCGCCATCCCCTATGGTATTCTTAGTCGCCTGGCCACACTGGCTCTAGATAGGCCTCAATGGGTCTGAAACATGAGGGTGGCTCAGGATCCTGGGATTGTGAGAACACAAATTTCTGGCCTGAGGTTCAGGCTCTGGAGCTCTGGGAGGAGGCTGAGAACTTGCATCCTGAGCTTGAAAGGCTGCTGATGCTCCTGGTACAGCGATCACACTTTGAGAACCACGGATCTAAGTGCAGTGACTCCAGGGTAATTTATTTATTTAATTTTGGCTTTTTAAGACGGGATCTCACTATGCAGTTCAGGCTGGCCTCGAACTCACAGCAATCCATCTCCTTCGGCCTCCCATGTGCTGGGATTACAGGCATGTAGCATTCTGGCTACCCTTCAGGATATTTTAAATGCCAATTTTTAAATGTTCTTTTCACTGTCAATATATGACTGTATTCTTTTGCTTTCAACACTGATACACATATTTTGTAAATTTATTGTGTTTATTTTGTACGTTGCTTTTTTGGCTGATTGGTTGGAAACTGAAGAAGCACAGCCCTCTGTAGCCCACCTCCTACAGTAGTAAGTTTGTGGATTTTATGGCAGCAATTGCGATTTAGAAGCTCCTTTCATTCCCTACTCAGTTCTCTAGTTCACTGGGCTCATTAACTTTTTCAGAGGTCGGCTTACTTCCTTGAATACTTTTTCATTTTCTTTGTAGAAAAAATAGCAAGTAACTAATCTTAGTGAAGGTAACACCTGCATCACGTGGCATTTTTTTCCTCCTTAATGTCGAAGATGCTACAATTATTCTCAAAGACTAGAATCTAGCATGGCAAGAAAAATCTAGCTGACTTGGCTTTTTAGTTTGAAAGCAGCAATGCCATTACAAAGACCTGGTGTTTGGTGTCTACCTTCTTGTTTTACATCAATTCCTTCATGATAGTCCTTTTATTGAAGCTGTTCTAAACTCCTATATAAGCTGCAAGACATGCACAGAATTAGAAGTAGCAAGATGCTATGTCATGTGGGACTTTTTCTTTTTCCCTGTGGTCACAGAGTACACCTCTGATTCTTGCTCTCCTTCACGTAGCAGTGCCAGAGACAGACAGCTCACTGTTCTGACCTTAGATTTAGATTCTTCATCCTGTTGAGTTCTAGACCACTCTGGTGCACTTCTGCGAGCAGCTGGGGTTAAATGAGGAGCTACACTGACTCACTCATTCCCCTCATCTCATGTTTATCTTGTGCATTGCTCTCTTGGCTGTTCAGTTGGAAAACAAAGTGACACAAGCTTAAACATAACCCATGTCATCATTCTAGACCAAATTTGTGGTTTGGCTAATTCACATACTCGCAGTTAGTTTCCACCACAAACAACATTTTCCTTCTATATTGTTTAATACTCGACACAGGCACCTTCTAAATCACTGGGACAGCCGTCTTCCAAACTTGTTCTGCGTCAAGTATTAGCCTATGGCGCAAGAGCAGAAGAGAACATAGTTCCTTGTTTAAGCCCCCGCAAACTGGGTTTTCTATTACAGTTGATCATCTGATATGATCAGAATCCTAGAAGGCAGCTCTGTTTCACCAACCTCAGTAGTTGGGGGGATGACTGAGGAGTATAACAATAGAGCAACGGGAGCTGGCTCAAAGTACTGGCTGGGGATTTAGCTTAGTCTGGAAAACACAATATTCTAGGTTCAAACCCTGGAGCAACAACAACAAGAACACAATAAAAGATGTTGGAACTTTATGATGAGAAGGGAATATTTTTTTCTTTTTTACACCATTTACAAGTAAATAAAACTAAGTAAATAAACACAAATCAGATAGATCTATCTAAGGAATAAATTATGTATAACCTTATGGAATGTTACAGGATGATGAATTCCAGCTAGAGATAATATTACAGTTCTGAAAGATATTTACTTTTTAAAAATTATAAAGGTACACTCCAAAATATCCACGTGTAAGTCTTATTATCATTTGGTGAAAGTTAATTCATTGGTTTGGGTGAGTGATGAGAAAGCGAGGTTCTTGGCATCTTTCTCATTCATGGTTCTTGATGATTGCAACAGCTCCGACATCCTCGCCTTTCCTATCAGTGTCAGAAGGAAGGGAAAAAATGTTTCTGTTTTGGGTTTCTTTTTGAGAGAAGGAGAGCACTCCACAAAGCCTTTCAGCTGCTTCTTATGTGTCATCAGATGGTACGGAGTCTCATGCCAAACCAAACTTTTGACAAGGGGAATAAAATAACTGATTGGTTGTGGCCAATCAGAAGTCACCTGCTGGACCTGGGTCTTGTCTTAAGAGAAATAGCTTTTTGGAGGTCAACCGAAGAAGTTTCTGTTAGAAGCAAGAGGTAATGGCTGCAAAGATAACAACTGACTGTGTCTACTGCTACTCTGAGACAGTGGTTCCTAGGGAGACACTGGATATTCTAGTAATCTGATATAGGCAAACCGAAACTAATGTTCTAAATGAATTACACTGGAAAGTCAATGCTACCATACAAAGTCATGGCACACCATAAAGTGAACTTCAAACTAAGAGATAAAGCTATGATTAGAAAATATATTTTGTTTTAAAAGTAATCATTAAAGATAGGCTACAAAATAGTAGGTTCAGAAGACCTATTTTTATTTTAACTCTTGAATACCTTTAGTTTTCTGGAGACTAATTCCATGCTAACATAGATACCTTAATAAAAATATCTGGGAAAAATAAGAGGCGGCAAGGACTGAGAAGAAATTGAGAGAGGGTGACATCCTAGCCATTCCCGAGATGAAGACTTGAAGTGATTCCTAATTAAGCTTAGTAGGACCTGGACTCTGGGTCTCGGTCCTCGGGAGTTTTTCCAGCTGGAGTTTGTCAGCTCCGGAGGTCCGTGAGAACCACTGCAGAGCCTGGGAGCCTCGGAGCCACTGAGCTAGGCTGGAAAGGACACGGGCAAGGGCCTCAGAGCTGTATGCTGAGGAGAGAATTTTTAAACATTTTTACGAACAGACAAAACAAAGTATATCTTCATAAAGCAAATGTATCTATCTGAGCAGAATCATAAAACAAACTACAATAAATATGTGTGTTCACTTTGGACATGCTACTTAGAAAAGGTGGGCATGTTGAGAGTAGCTACTACTCAAGATGGAATTAGTTCATTTTGGCCTCATAAAGAGGGTATTTTACCCCAGCGTTAATGGTTCATGGTAGCAGTCATTGTGACTTCCTTAGAGATATGCATTAGTAAGTATGGTATAAAATACAAAGCAATTATGGAATTTAGAAATATTTTGTTTTTTAACGATGTGAGTTTTCCACCTTCTAGTTTTTGTGAGATGGCCAGGCAGCTATGAAATAATTTAATATTCTCAGTCAACACAACTCTTAAAGGGCTACTTACATATTTTTTTCATTTTTTTATAATTCTATTTTATGAAGTTTCAATAGGTGCTTATAAATTGAATCAAGAACACTGAAAGGAAGCTTGATTTTCTCTTTCTCTTTCTTTCTTCTTTCCTTCCTTCCTTCCTTCCTTCCTTCCTTCCTTCCTTCCTTCCTTCCTTCCTTCCTTCCTTCCTTCCTTCCTTTCTTTCTTTCTTTCTTTCTTTCTTTCTTTCTTTCTTTCTTTCTTTCTTTCTTTCTTTCTTTCTCTCTCTCTCTCTCTCTCTCTCTCTTTCTTTCTTTCTTTCTTTCTTTCTTTCTTTCTTTCTTTCTTTCTTTCTTTCTTTCCTTTCTTTCTTTCTTCTTTCTTTCTGTACTAGAGATTAAACTCAGGCCCTTGTGATAGAGGTGGTACCATTTGAGCTAAATCTGTGGCTAAAAGTAGCTTGATTGTGTCACAGAGTATTTGGGCATGAAAAATCTCCTCTCCTCATCTATAGTCATAGTAGTTCTAAGTATCTAGTTTTACTCAAGACCTCTACTAGGCCTCTTTTCTTGAAAACTTAATAGCAGGACAGGATAAAGTAGTGTATACAGAGGCTCAAACTCAGGCTCTGGTCTATGGACATATCACCCTGAATGCACATGATCTCATCAAATTCAAGCTCTGACACTTAGATATGTGACTATGTGACTTGGGACAAACTCTTAGTCTTTCTGTGACTCAGTTTCCTGAGCTATAAAATGGTAAAGTCCTTAGAAAAGTATCTGGCTGAAATCTAGTTGGTTAAAAATGTTTATGGAGAAAGCAAGAAAATATTTAAAAGTAATTCATATTAAAAATTTTATATATCATAAATATAAGACCTAAAATGAAAAGATATTATGTTAATAGATTCAAAGTCCTATATCATAACAATGTAAAATCCTCTAAATTATAAATTCACTTATAGACAAAATGCCTAGTAGATGTTTTTTCCACAAAATTTGTTCAGCTGACCTCAAAACTCTTATGGAAAAGTAAAGATCCAGGAATTACCAAGACAAACAACAAGTCTGGGAAAGTCTTCACCAGATATCAATAATATAAAACTATAGTGACTACATCAGTGTGCTCTTAGTTGGAGTCAAAACAAAAAGCTAATGAAACAGAAAAGAGAGTTCAAAGGAGAAGCCAGTAAAAATGGAAACCTTTACTAAAATGTATCATCATAAATCAATCATTAAAGGATAAAAATCACTGTGGTTTAACCATATACCCATATTTAAAAATCAAACTATTTTTCTACTCAAACTATATAAAAATACAGTTGAATACAAGTGCTGAGTAAGATACAACCTCAGTCATGACAAGGAGGGTATTGATTTGGGGCAAGAAGAATAAAGTCAAGTGGAGTTAAAGATAAACTTTAACTAAATACACTTTATCTATGTCTAGAATTATTTCTTTAAAACTAAAAGACTGAAAACACCATGCATAGTGAAATGTGATGTTGCCCTTTTATTTTTGTGTTTTAAAAGTTTGCCATAATGAAAACCGATAGAAACAAAATATAAAGCTAGTACTTACTAATTATTTTTTTATTTTTAAGACTGAGCTTTTGAGAACTTTCATACAAAAAGATTTGGAATATCTTGTTCCTGTAACGTCACTATTTCTGTCAGGGAAAGGTTAGACCACTGTGGATCTCACTGGCATCTAGAAGTGAATAACCACTGAATTTTAACAATGGGCTTGGAGTAGGAGCAAGAAGGAAGTATCACAGCATCTCTTCCTGGCTCAGGGTTTCATCACTGGTTTTGTGAAAGGAACTGGTATCCCTGATGAGATCATGTTGTATACTTCCATTGATTCCATCTCCTGAACATACATGTATTGAGTATCTAATAACTTTTTAAAGTTTACTTTGTGTTTGAAATATACGCTGATTGCATTTATCATGAGGAAGTGGTACATCTATGATCCCTAAAGAGGGGTCTGAAGATTCAGCAGGGCAGGACTATTTTTTTTTTTTTTTGAGACAGGGTCTCACTTTGTAGTTCGGGCTGGCTCTGAGCTCACTATGTAGCCCAGGCAAGCCTCGAACTCAGCAATCCTCCTGTCTCTGCCTCCCGTGTGCTGGGATGACAGGCGTGAGCCACCACACCCGGCAGGACTATTTTTAAATAAATACTTTTCAGATACACTTGGCATGATAAAATCTGGTAAGACTGTGGAAGAAAGTTAGTTATACTTGTTCAATATTTGGAATTATGTTTATTAATTATCTGGTTAACTGAAGAAAGTTCTTTGTGGTTAAAATTTTTCTTATGCAAGTTTCCAATTTATTGCTTCTCATCTCAGTTCCATTCACCGTGGTTCCAGATACAGGTGTGAAAAAAACAAAGGAGAGTGTTTCTCTTTATCCACTTCCCAACCTGTTCAGGGCATTGAACTCAGGACCTTTGCGTGCCAGGCAGGCAGGACACCACTGAGTTACACCCGTGGCCATTTTAATACATTGATCTAGAATTAAAATGAAGGCCTTATGGTAGGCTGAATAGTAGCTTCCAACAATATCCTCCTAATGTCTGGAGTCTGTAAATGCAATTGTATTTGCAAACAAGGTTTTTGCAGATATAGCCAAGCTAATGTAAAATTACATCATAGTGGGCCCTAAGTCCAATATAATAAGTAGCCTTATCAAAACAGAAAAATTTAAATGGGAAAATATTCAGATAACTTGAAGCTAAACAACAATTTGTAAACCAAATAAACAATGCCTTTCCAAGTGGCCATAGAGGAAATCTTAAGGGAAATGAAATAAATGCATTGAACTAAATAAAAATAAAAATATCATATATCAATATTTGAACACAAGTGTAGCAGTGATAAGAAAGTTTATGTCAGTAAGTGCATATATTAGTGAGGAGGAAAACAAAATTCTCACCTGAGGACCCCAGAAAAAAAGAAAGTAAAATAAAACCAAATCAAGCAGAAATAAACTAATAAAGAGCAGAAATGATTGAAATTGGAAATAGAAAGATAATGAAATTGATGAAACAAAGAGATCCATTTTTGAAAACATTGATAAAGCTGACAGTCCTCTAGGAGAACTGTCAGAAGGAGAGAGAGGGAGAAGACCCAATTGCCACTATCAAGAGTGAAACAAACAATACCACTGTGAACCATTCAGAAATCACAATGATAAAAGAATGCTCAGACAACTTTATACATATACATTTGATAGCTTAGGTGAAATGATTCAGAGTCTCAAAAATGACACACTATTGTATATGAATATACTCAATATGAAATAAATAATTCAATTAGCTCTACAATTAGCTCTCAGAATGACTCTCCAAACCAAGGTGGTTTTACTGGAGAATTCTAATCATTTAGAAAAGACTTGCAGTGCTAACTCTACATAATCTTTTCTGAGAATAGAAGAGAGGGAATGCTAGTCATTCCAATTTTATGAGGTTATTATTACCCTCATACTAAGACCAGGCAAAGGGTACAAAAAAGAAAACCATAGTGTTCCATATAAATGTAAAATATCCATAATGAAATAACAGCAAGTAGAATTTATCAGCACATAAAATTAATTGCATCCCTTGATGCAATTAAGTAATTCCAGGGATTCAATAAAAGTATGAAGTATCTAATGAATGCTTTTATTTTAAAAAGGATTTGGGCATAGAATAATATCAAAATAAAATATGAGGATATGGAAAGTTTTTGAGTTTTTCTTTCTTTAAACATGTTCATGTCTGTAAACTACATCATGCTGTTTAGTTATTATGTGAACTGTACACACCAGGAATATAACCCATGGTGTTGACTTTATTTTCTTTTACTAGTTATACAATTTCACCTTAGACAGTTTTGTGTGAAATTTTTTATGAAAAGAATTATAACTACAACATTCTTTTCAAAATAATACCTCAAATTGCTGCATGGCTTAATGAACGTCATGCATATTTTGGCTTTTAAACAACTTTTTCACTCTTATATTTACCTGTACAATTTTAGTTGAATCACCAACTACTGAATATCTGATGATAAAGCATAGGCAATTGCAAAAAGCTTTTCATCAAAGCAGTCTCCCCCTCTCTTTGAAACAAGTCATGAAAATTAAAGGGCATGCAATGTATTTTACCCAGTGTGAAATTAATAAATCTTTAGGAAATTCGTGTAGTATTCTACAGAGAGTCTTACATAGCTCAAGATCAAAGCAACCCAAAGGCTACTGTAATATACAATGTATCAGTAACAAGTATCAGCTTAACTTTGTTAATGTGTCTGTATGGATGGAAGTTTCCATGTGCTTTGTGGTTAAGGCTACTTAGATTACCTCCCAATGACCATAGAAGGCAGAGACACAATTTGGAATTGAATATTATCAACTTTCAGTGACAGAGTAAAAACAAGACCACAGCAACAAAAACAGGCAAAAGTTAAAACAGCAACATTGTGAAATTAACCAGCAATAAATGCTGGTGAGGCTGCGGAGAGGAAGGAACACTTCTCCACTGTTGGTGGGAATTTCGACTTGTACAGCCATTGTGGAGATTGGTGTGGAGATTGCTCAGAAAACTAGAATTAGAAGTCCCATTTGACCCTGCTATTTCCCCGCTAGGAATATACTAGAAATAATTAAAAGAATCATATTGTAAAGACATATGTGCACCGCTGTTCATAGTAGCTCAGTTTGTGATAGCCCAATCCTGGAAACAACCCAGAAGCCCATCAACTGGAGACTGGTTAAAGAAAATATGTGTGTGTGTGTGTGTGTGTGTGTGTGTGTGTGTGTGTGTGTGTGAATAAAATGGAGAACTAGTCTGCCAAAAAGAACGACAAGTTTGAGTCATATATGCGCAAATGGATACACCTTGAGGACACTCTAATAAGTGAAAGAAACAGGTCACAGATATGTAAATACCATGTCTTTTCTCTGGTGTGAGAACCTGTAGATGTAAATGAGCTCTAGGATGTATGATAGATTTTGTGAAATAGGAAATACTCTAAGGGAATGTGGTAGCAGAAAGTAATAAGAGGAAAGAATAAATATGATTTGAAAAGAAAAAGAAATCACATGTATATAGAAGGTGGGGGGTTGTACAGTGCATGGGGATATTGGTAAAAATGAGAATTAACTCATGTCTTGTACTAGTACAAATTCCCCAATGATAAGTGTGATTGTGAGCTATATATAAAAAGTACCAATAAAGAATTCAATTTAAAAAAATTAAACCAGTAGCAACAATAAACAAATTTTCAATCATAAAAGTTACATTTAATTTATCAAGTTGGGGTCTTCTTTATAATGTACCTGGGTAGGTATACAACATTAGGAGTAACACACAATTTATACAGAAGTAAAATGGGTTTTCATTTTATTTAATATTTCTTTGTGTTAAACAATATTGGCATTCACATTGTTAGTGACTAGAATTGTGATTTTTATTTCCTGTGATTTCTATTTTATAAAGGTCTAGTGGTTAGCACATTTGTAACATGAAAGATTTGGATTTATTTTCCTTTACTTAAAAGCACCCTAGTACATAGAGTTCATTAATTCTCAGTGTACAAATTATTGAGTTCATCTTTATTTGCTAGATAAATGGAATAAGAAAATGAGATTTCAAGAAGAAATATTTATTAATTTCTAATAAGGCTTTATTCATTTATAGGCTATTTCTGAGAAAGAGGAAGAGGGAATTATAGCTCTTTTGAATGATTAAGGAACAAATACAGTCCAGTTCATCCTAAATTTAAAAACAGTACCTTAACTTTATTTTAGTTATGAATTCCTGTAGATACTACATAAAGAAACATAATTTTTGATTCATATGTTTATTTTCAGTTATTAATTCAGCACCATTCATTCTTTAATTTAGACTTTTAACCTAAGAAAATAGTATTTTGGGCCAGGGATTTAGCTCAGTTGTACTGGTGTTTGCCTTACAGGGTCCTGATTTCAATCCCCAGTAACCACATAACAGCAATACCAGGTGTGGTGACTCATGCCCCCCAGCAATCAGTACCACATACCGCAATGCCAGGCATCGTGGTTTACACCTGTAATCCCAGCACTCAGGTGGCATAGGCAGGATTGCTGTGAGTTCAAGGCTAGCCTGGGTAACATAGTGAGGTCAGGCCCAGTCTGAACAACAGAGTAAACCCTGTCTAAAATAAAAAGAAGAAAAAAAGAAAAATATCTTTCATGAATTATTGAATTTTTAGAATCATGTTTTCACTTGTGCTTTCTCCTGATACTTATCAAGAGTTTTTAGAGGCATGGTGGCTCACGCCTGTAATCCCAGCACTCAGGAGGCAGAGGCAGGAGGATTGCTGAGTCCGAGGCTTGTCCGGGCTACATAGTGAGCTCAGGGCCAGCCTGAACTACAAAGCGAGACCCTGTCTCAAAAAAAAAAAAAAAGGCAAAAAGCATTCATTTTTGTTTTTTAGGTGTAAACAGAACTAAAAAATAGGAATACAATTGATGAGGTTTTTGTCTGTCTTTCCATAAAGCTGAGTTTAGTAGAACATTGCTTTCTTTTGTTCTCATTCAATGCGCCTCTCCAAAATGATGACTTGGGACTTGTATGAAAGGAATGTCAAGACTTTCATGACTCAAACTATAAAATCAGTGAGTCATTTTCAATCATATGAATATGATTTTTCCTTCAGTTTGGAAGGCTAAGGGAGGATTAAAGCTAAAGTGGAGACTACTATAATTTGTGAAATACAGATGAGGTCCTACAGAGTGCTTATACACTTTACACTTGAGAAATGTGAAGATTCCCCAATAATGTCTAATGCCACATTATTACTGGTGAGAAGCCATGACTGAAATTCAGCTGTGCTACCTCTGCTCTTTCATTTGCAACAGAGTAATGCGTGTTCCAATTTTGTATCATGGCTCCACATAGAGGTCTTTGGTTCATTTCCATAGTTCCATGAGGCATAATAATTATCCCCACTGCTCTAAAAATCCTACCTGGCCTTTCATAGGTAGTAGGATTTAGCACAACAATTGGAAAGGGTTTTTTTTTTTGCAAAGTCTTTGGGCTATGAGGCCTGGTAGGGGTTCAAGGTGAGAAATTAAAGTCGGGCAAGGTGGTAGGTGAATTGCCTGGGTGGGAGGAGCAGCGAGGCTCAGTTGTGAGCAGCCCACATGGTAGAGCAGACAGAAGGGGAGGCAGTGAGCAGAGCAGCAGTGGCAGTGGCAACACAGATGGCCCAGGTGGCCTGGACACCTCTGTGGACTGAAGAGCCTCAGAAATGGCCTCAGGGCTCTGGTGGTTTCAGGGCATGGGCTGCAGTGGTAGAACCTGTTGCCAAAGCCACAGTTTCTGTGGGACTTGGAGAGCCCTTTCTGTGTCCTGTGCCCTCTTCCTCATGCTCCAAGGGGTGCTGTGGACTAGATATTCCTCGTTTAAAGACTTACTGGTTTAACAACTATCTGGACTTACCACGGAGGCATGCTGTTTGGATTTATTACCTGCCACTTGGACTTATGACCCATCTGTTGAAAAATTTGGGGGGTTCTGCTGGCAGGTTTTCTGCATCTAGGGCCAGACCAGAAGGGTGTGCACTCTCCATTCTTTGTGGGCCTGTCAGAGGAAGTGTTGCAGAGACTCAATTATGGGAGCCCCACTTCTCTGTGACCAGGGAGAAATCATGAGGCTGTGGAATCTCCTTTTTCTTGTGGCTAGACTGGACATAATTGTTTTAGGGGGAAAAAACCTCCAAGAGACACCACCTGCTTGTCTGTGGACAATGAATAAGTATGGTCATCATGCTGGAACACAGCTTTCAGTGCATTCCTCTGCACGTAGTCCACCACATCAAAAAAGCACTCTCTAGAAGAGTGAAGGAATCTTTTTGACTACAGCCATCAGCGAGTTGGGTAAGTCAGTTCCACCTGTAAGATCCTGGACTCTTGCAGAGTTCAAGCATAAAGGAGCAATTTGAGCTCAATTCAAGCATTTTACTGAGAACCTAGACAAGGGATGACGGTTGTTTCTCTGTGACTAGTCAACTTCCATCTGCATGCTATCGCCCATACCATTTATAGGAGACAACAAATCCACATTGTGAAGGGCCACTTTGGCAGTGTCCTTAGCTTTCCATTATTAATGTTGTTGTTGGTGGTGGTTCTGTTGTTATTCTTTTTCTTTCTTTGCTGTGACCTCACTTGCTTTTTTTTTTTTTAAATCTTGCTATTCTACTGTTGTTGAATCTGTTCACCAAACAACCGTCAGAACTAACCAGCAAATTTAGTTGCAGAACTGGGTACTAGGTAAATCCTCAAAAATCAATAGCATTTTTAAAAATCAACAACAGACTTATTGAGAGAGAAATTGTGGAGTCAATTACCTTCACATTTGTATTAAAAAAATGAAATATCTAGGAATTAATTTAACAAAGGAAGTGAAAGACCTCTACTGTGAAAACTAGAACACTCTGAAAAAAGAGATTGAACAGGATACCAGAAAATGGAAAGACATCTCTTGTTCCTGGGTAGGAAAAACCAACATCATCAAAATTGTTATACTTCTACAACTACTATTCTAGACAGTAACCCTATGTCTGAGAAACAGCTCTTAAAGATTAATAAAGAATACAGATTCAATGCAATCCCAGTTGAAATGCCAACAATGTATTTCACAGACCTAGAGAAAATAATCCAAAAGTTCATCTGGCAAAATCACAGATTTGAGGATCAGTAGAGTTGATTAGAAGACCCAGAAACAAATCCAGACGCATTAAGCCACTTCATCTTTGACGAAGGAGCCAAATATCCTCAACAGAGGAAAGATAGCCTCTTTAACAGATGTTGCTGGAAAAACTGGGCTTTAACCTGCCAAAGACTGAAGCTAGATCTATCTCTTTCACTGTGTACTAAACTAAAATCAAAGTGGATTAGAGGCCTAAATGTTAAAACATAAACACTAGACCTGCTGCAAAACAGGTCAGGTAGAACTCTTGGAGACGTTGGCTTAGGGAAAGACTTTATGAACAAAACCTCTATAGCACAAGATCTAGCAGAAGAAATCAACAAATGGGATCTCATGTTATTAAAAAGCTCAGCAGCAAAAGAAGCCACCAGCAGAGCAAAACAATGACAAACAATATGGGAAAAAATCTTGATTAGCTGTTTCTCAGACACAGGGTTACTATCTAGAATATATAAAGAGCTTTAAAAAAATCAGCCTTCCCAAATTTAAAGACCCAATTCAAAAATGGGCATCTGAAATGGACACTTTTCAGAGAAAGATGTAAAAGCAGCTAAGAAGTATATGAAGAAATGCTCAACATAACTGGTCATTTGAGAGATGCAGATGAAAAGAGAGATGCAGATGAAAAGAGCTATCATTGTAATTTTCACCATCATCACAATTTTTATAAAATTGAATGTACCTTTTTTTTACTGTAGTGGACACTGGGTCCAGTGTTTTCATGTATTGTACCTCATTTAATCGTATGGATAAATTAAAGTGATTCTCATTGTAGGTATCAACAAATTGAGCAGAAATGATCTTAACTAATTTGGCCAAGAACTTCTTGGCTAAGATTTGACTTAAATTTTTGGATGTCTAGAGCCCATGCTCTTTAAAATCATCTTGCTTTTGCCTGGTAGGCATCTGTGAAGGACTGACCTCCAAAAACACAAGTCCGAGTGCAAAGCAAAGCATGCCTGCAATATGACGGTGTGAAAAGGAGAGTCTACTTTGGGACACAGAGGCTTACGACAGTGAGCTTTGTGTTTTCCAAAGTCAGTACTAAGGGTTTTGCATTCTTTGTCCATTCCAGAGGCCATGCTGTGGGGTGCAGTGAGAAGGGTCCAGGGGGATCAGGCTGAGCATTGAAGTCATATTTTCTGTCTAGCAGGGAACACAGATGAAAGTCAGAAATCAGAGTGGAAGCCAGCTGGGCTGACTGGCTCTGGAATTCACACTGGATACACATCAGAGGACTACAGGACATGAGCCGCTCCAAACATCCTACACACAGGTATGGATGTGGCGGACTGACTGTGGAGCTGCCTTGCAAATATACTGCCAGGTGCTCCCGTTGAAATGGAACCTAGAGGCGATGAAACTGCAGATGGAAGTGGCTTTTTCTTTTTAAAGGAGCATCTGGGCTATTGGGAAAATAATAAGCAGAAAGCTCTTGAGTTACTGGCTGGAGTAATATACTAATAAGTACTATTAACAGAGGTTTTAGATATGTAGAGCTTTTTGGCATATATATTTATATGACATATAATTTTGACATCTGACACATAATTATGACATATAATTTGTTATCTTTCATTCGCTCTGTTTATATATACAGGGTATGTGTTTGTGTATCTCACATTTTCCTGAACTGTTTGAAAGTAGGGGCAGATGTTAAAAGAGCTCACTTGCAATAATTCAGCTGCATCTCTAAGAACTTTCTCTTACATAACCACAATACTACTAGTACAGCCAATGAATTTAATATTGGTTCAATAACATAATCAGATGTATTCAATTTTCTTTAGTTATTATAAAAAAGTCCACCTAATTTTCTAAAAACATTCAAGATTAAAAAAAAATCATTCAACAAATTCTGCCATCAAGTCTTTTCAATTATATTCATCTAGAACAGCCCTCCCAGGTGTTTGGTTATTTTCTTGTCCTTGAACCTTCTGGATTGTGGGCGAGTTGGCTCATACGGTGTCCCACTTCCCATCTGTGTATCCTGTCACCATCACTAGGAGGCTCTTACTTGTTTGTGCTGTAAGAGCACAAACCTGATGAGGAACAGGTCAGCAACTGTGGTCAAAGAAGATCTCAGCGATACCAAAGGCACCTTTCCCCTTGAAGAGCTACCTGTTTTATGATACTTTAAAACCATCACAGTCAGTGGTTTTCTGCTCTACATCTTAGTATCCATATAAGATCTTCACCTAGAAGACAATTCTCACTCACATAGTGGCTGCAAGATGGTGATTGTTCTAAATGTATTTCTTCTTCATTTCTTAGATGGTGTTCTTCAACAGAGACTCCCTTATACCCATTTCCTCCTTCAGCACCTCCCTTTCCTTCCTTCCTGCTTTCTTTCTTTCTTCTGTCTCTTTCTCTTCTGCCTCTGCTTCCTTTCCTATCTGTCTGTTTTTTCTTTGCAATACTGAGGATTGAACCCATTACCTTTGGATTGAGGTACATCTCTACCTCTCTCCCCATTTTAAATTTTTAAATTTTGAGACAATATTTCTAAGCTCTGGCTAAGCTACCCAGACTGGGACCAATATTTATTCTCCTGCTTCCATCCTAGAATGTCTCCTGATTTGTATATATGTTTAAATATGGGATCATCATTTATTTTGATCATTTTATTTTAAACATTAGTTTTATATTAATATCTAAAGTTATGAAAGCCACCTTATTTTTAAAATTTTATTTTATTAGCACATGTTCACAGCACATGAAATTTAATTCCAACTGATGAAGTAGGTGCATGTACATAACACATTTTGATTTTCTTCTCTCTTCTCCCCACCTTCCTTTGTATCTCTTTTACCTATTTTCATTTTATTATTCTTACTATTTTTAGTTCATGTTTATGACATACAATGTTGACATTCATTGTGGATACATATTATTTACTTTTGAAACAGAGATACATATGCTTTCATGACTGGTGTTAGCTCTCACTGGACTTTGGTCTCATTACACAGAGCAGAGAAGAGAAGATTAGTTGATCAGTGTATCTGAAGTGATAGTTCAGTGCTTTCTTGGTTACTACCTACAATTTTTAAAGGTATTTTGGGCACAGTGGAGGAGGGATGAATAGATAGAATCTCAGGTTTGAATATTTTAAATTCCTTAATCGTAGCCTGCTTTTAAGAAATTTTGGGTCATAAATTTGATCTCTAGTGGAATTCTACATCTCTGTGAGTTTATTCATCTATTGGATATATTATATATATGTAAACATTGAATATATTGTATTAATGTGCTTTGTATGTACACACATATGCATTTGATTTTTTATAAGAAAAGAACCTTATTAACTTTGATATATGAATTATCAATAACTTTTAAATTGCCAAGGAGAAAAGAAATGACTGACTCAATCTGTTTTTTTTAATAAAAGTGATAAAATAGATCACAACAATTGAGAGCAACTTTTAAGAAAATGCACTGTAAGAAAATAATCACCATGGAGAATGAATAATAAAGGTACCTAGTTACATTAATTATACTGAACAGTGTCAAATTACTATTTAAATAGCTCTATTTTAGATTGAAATGCCACTTTTAAGTTAAATTAAAAAGTTACCTTATGATCATTTAGACCCGGCCTTGTTAATGATGTATTTTTAAAAATATGTGTAGAAGACCAGAGATTTAGTTCAGTGGTTCCGGCATCTGCCTAGCAAGTGCAAGGTCCCTAGTTCAATCCCAGTAACCACATACAACAATACCGAGCGTGGTGACTCACGCCCATCAGCAATCAGTACCACATACCACAGTGCCAGGAATGGTGGCTCATACCTATGATCCCAGTACTGGAGGCAGAGGCAGGAGATTGCTGAGTCTGAGGCTTTCCTGGGCTACAGAGTAAGCTCGGGGCCAGCCTGAACTACAAAGTGAGACTCTGTCTCAAAAAAAAAAAAAAAAAAATATGTGTAGGGAGGGCCGGAGGGTTAGCTCAGTGGTTCCAGTACCTGCCTCTCAAGCGTAAGGCCCTGAGTTCAATCCCAGTAACCACATACAACGCTGGGTGTGTGGTGACTCACGCCCACCAGCAATCAATACCACATACCACAGTGCCGGGTGTGGTGGCTCACGCCTATAATCCCAGCACTCGGGAGGCAGAGACAGGACGATTGCTGAGTTAGAGGCTTGCCTGGGCTATATAGTGAGCTCAGAGCCAGCATGAACCAAAAAGCGAGACCCTGTCTCAAAAAAAAAAAAAAAATATGTGTAGGGAGAGAAAAACCCAGGAAAAGTAATTTAGAATGATCCATAAAACGGAGATGCGGAAGAATGAAAGTAGACAAATGTTAACGATATTCTATCTCTTCTTTTTCTAGTCTGAAGAAAGTTGTGCCTCCTTCATGCTGGAGAAGCTTAGACAAAGCCTAAATTAGTGCATAGGAAAGTAGATCATATATTAAAAATGCATCTGTATAACTTCAGAACAAATCTCATTGCTTTAAGTAATGCTCCCAGGAATTTATTTCTTCCACTTTCCCCGTGATTCTTCATTAAAGTGTGTCTTTGTGAGGGGCAATCTGGACTGTGTATTGTCCTCAGAGGGAGAAAAATTTTTAGTTTTTTTTTTTTTTTTCCTGAGACAGGGTCTCACTTTGTAGTTCAGGCTGACTGTGAGCTCACTATGTAGCCCAGGCAAGCTGCCTCGAACTCAGCAATCCTCCTGTCTCTGCCTCCCAAGTGCTGGGATTATAGGCATGAGCCACCATGCTTGGCTTTCAGTTTTTTTCTTTAAAAGAATTTGAGGCAAACTGTCTTGGTCATTCAGGTACAGTCAGGGTACAATCAGGGTCAACATGGACTGTCTGACAGGTTGGACCTGAGCCACAGTTCCTGGCCAAGGGGAAGACAAGTCACCCTGATCATCAAGCTATGTATCAACACAGCCGCTCTTTGGCGCTACTTCCAAGGACCAGGAGCATATCAGGAGGGAGGCAGGGGCAAGTAAAGGCTACACTCACTGCAATGACAGGTAGTGGTGGGATTTTTTTTTTTTTTTTTTTGCTTTTTGAGACAGGGTCTCGCTCTGCAGCTCAGGCTGGCCCTGAGCTCACTATGGTGCCCAGGCAAGCCGCCGCGAACTCAGCAATCCTCCTGTCTCTGCCTCCCGAGTGCTGGAGTGGTGGGATTTTTACCTAGAGTTTGAGTTTGTCAGATATTGCAATTTCAAAATGGAGCACTTTTAACAGTATCCTCTCTGGTAGGATTTAGCTATTTAAAATTTTTTTATTCTTTTACTCTGAAATCAGACTAGGGCATCCTATAGTAAACACTGACTTTTGAAAATCCATAAAACCTTAACTAATAAAAATTAAGGAACAAAATGAAGACCAAAATAAAACCTTTTCTCATTTCGCTTTTTAGTTCAAACATGCTGATTCTATTACTCCTTATTTTCTGACATCTTTTGAAAAGTATTCTTTTGAAAGAAGGCAAGCCAAAGAATCAGTTAGCTCGTCAGTTTTTACATCACACCTCACTATTTCAGCCATTATTTAAGCTTCTGTGAAATTTTATTGCCATTACTATTCTGCTCAGGGTGTTTGCTGATAATAGAAATCTCTATCAAATATTGCACTGAAGTTAATTGTCTTCATAGCTATACCCCTTAAGGGCAGAACTAGGCAATGCCAGCGAGTTACTATAAGTAGTCTCCATACGTTTTTAAGATTTGCCCCTTCACCTAATTTTTTTCTTATATATATGTGAGTGGAAATTTTTCTAGGTACAAGTCATTGATGACTAGTCAGGTTCCATTAGTGTCCCGAAGCGCGTGTGCTCTCCTGCAGCTGTGGGTGCCCCACCCCCTCTCACTCTACGCAGGCTGCACTCACACACCCACAAATGCTTCCTCACCACTCCAGATGGGCCAGATGGCGTGTTTTCCTTTAACTCCTAACTTGCTGCTCTGGAGACGTGCTTAATTTCTACCACTGTTTATGGTTTTTAGAGTGATCACATATCGGGAGCAAGGGTGACCGTACTAACATTCAACTAGTGTTGTTTGTAATCAACTAAATTCTTTCTAGAACCCAAATTCACCAAGATAAGCTCTTTCTTTTTTCATAATGTTCAACTGTGACACGTTTTTTCTGGTTTCAAAGGACTAGTCAATACATTTCAACTCAAGCCCACTGCCAGGCTTGTTACAACACTGGGAAGCCTGACCACTGATTTTTGAAAGTGCCTATATCTAATTTTTTTCTCTTATAATGTAGAAAGCTACATTACTTCTCTAAAGTACACTATAAAATAACAAAGCAGTCGTTTTGCTGCTTTCTTATTGAGTCAGCAGGGAGACTATTACTGAGGAACTTTAATGGATTCAGGATTTTCCATTTGGAGAAATGAAAGGAACAACTTACTGATGTTTTGAGGTATCATGAATGTTGCTGATCGGTGATACAGACTTCTATTTCAAAACCCAATATTTATGCACTTATTTTTCCATACTACTGATTTTATATTGTCTACGTTCTCTTCTGATTTTGGAGGAAATTTAGAAAAGTGATTATGTTTTTGGTGTTTGCAACATTTAGATTTGGATGCAAGTGAAAGGAAGTTCAAAATAAGAGCAGTTTAAAGAAGGGAGACAGATATTTCCGGCTGCAGAAGTAGGACTCCTTCATGAATATGGAGATGTCATGATCACAAGGGACTTGGGTTGCTCTGACCAGGCTCTCTGGTGTATGAGTTCCAAATCAAGGCCCCAGAGGTAGGCTCTGGATACAAACCTCCCATCTGCATTCACTAAAGGAGAAGCAGGAAGAATGTGGGCCTTCCAGGGAGAACATGCCCTGGAACTTGTACACATTTCTGCTTATAACCTACTGGCCAGAATTTACTCACATGGCCAAGTATATAGCTCAAAAGAAGACTGAGATACAAATTTCACTTTATCTAGCTCCCAGATTGAAAAAACAAATCACTGGTCCTATCACCAAAGAAGTAAGGGAGGATGAATATTGGGAGACAATCAGCCCTGTGGTAGAAACTTAAGTAATTTGCTCAAGAGGCTTTATTTTATCAGCATTGACAAGGTGCAGTTGTCAATTTATATATTTTTTAAAAACAGTCAACCAATTTTCCTTAAGAACTTGGTTTACTTTTTGAAATATTACAAGCCATTTTTAAGTGATGTTATTTTAAAATATAAGAAAGGAGGATAATCTCTTAAAAAAGAATAGGGCCCAGAGTTATGTGTTGGTTTTTCTCATCCATGTGTCCTAGTACATAGATGTGTCACAGTTCAAACAGTGAGGAAATCTTACCTTCTTGTAGGGATTATCCTAGGAGTAGCCACCGTTGTCATGTGGAATACTGGCCTGAGTGGGTCTCCGTGGACTGCACGTAGTAAACCAGCTCTTGTGAGATGGCTAATATGGGTAAGGAGGCCTGTGTGTTGTGGATCTAGGTTGTTTTGGGAATCTGCAGTTGTCAAATGGGATTTTCTTCTTTCACTGTCACTTCCTATGCTCCATCCAATAGGAAGGGAAAGAAAAGAGGAGGAGCATATTGCTTCCCTTTCCTGGCAGGGTCTAGAAATTGCCCAGGGATCATTTTTTAGTAGACTTATCATATGCTATTAGACATTTTTGCCATTTTTTTCATGATTATATATAATAGTACATACATTTTGAAACATGTACACCTTTAAATGTCTTTTTAAATTCAGTTAGTGCTATTTATTGAATGGGAGATTAAAAAATTGTACCAATAAAGAATTCATTTAAAAATGCTTACTTAGTCTGATTAATTGATCTAAAGTCATAATTTTTCCATTGTTTTTAAGTATACAAAATATTTCCTGTGTTGAAATCTAGATCATTTTCTTTAACTTGATTTGGTACATGGTATGAGGAACAGCTCAAAATTTATAATTTTTTTCTCACATGGTCCACTGTAAATCCCTGGTATTTATTAAATAATCTGCTTTTGGATCAAATTTTAGAGTCTCACTCATCGTATAAATGCAGAGACCCCCCCAAAATATATTTGCAGCCTATCCCCTTATATGTCTGGAGTCAGAAATTTTTTTGCAGTAATACATTTGTATGTGATGAGAAGTTTTTTTTACAGTGTTTGGATGTCCTATTCAGCATCCTTATCACTATTTTGAGCCTTGAGAAAAATAAAAGCACCTCTTTCAAAAAGTGAATTTAGAAAGTGCTTTTGTACATGAACGTCCTCCAGGCCCATCAAACTCAATATGCCCAAAAGAAACTCATTATTTGTGGCCACAGAACAACTCTCCTCCCTTAATGTTTCCTAGTGCAGTAATGATATCACGTTCATCCAGTCTGTTAGGTACAGACCTCAGCATCCTTTCTGACTTTCTGCATTTCTCTCTACACACAGCTATCCCCCAGTGTTCCTTAATCTTCTGGGCAGTTAACAGTGTTCTTTCTTTGTGCCCACGCTTTACTGGATGGTGAGAATGGTATCAAGTTCTTACCTCCAGTCTGCTTAGACCTGCCGGTTCTGTGCATAGGTACCAGTTATCTTCTGAAAGATCTTCTGGCCCTAATCCTCAGGTGGTTCAATATAGAGGTCAAGTCATTAACATGATATTCACAGCAGAGCACAAGGTGGGTAGTCTGTAAGTAGTGTTGCTGACTCCACTCTCTGCTACTCATAAAGCCCATGTTTCTGTCAGCCAGAGTAATGGCTCACCTTTTCAAATATTTCCACATCCTTTTCCCTTGGGCTGTTTGGCCCATAAATGCCTTCCTCTCTATTATCATAATTGATCCTTTCAGTCCCAGATCAAATATTTTTGCCTCATCCAGTCAAACTGCATTGCCCTGTCCTACTCTGTGGTTCTGTTGAATCTGTGCATGCATTTATGATAGACCATGTTCTATTCTAAATTATTTAAGATGCAGTATATCAATGAGACAGTATATTTTAAAGGTGCCAAAATGGCTACTTGTCTTTGTAGGCACAGAATCACCTCATAGCAACCATTTTGTTTGTTTGTTTTGGGATAAAATAATTTCCTCTTAGTTGAACAACTGCAATGGGACTAACAACTACAACATGAGCAACATCTAACCTTGTCTTTCTAGTATTTCTCACCAGGAAGAGGCAGGCAGATTTGCAAAGAGGCCAAGGGATATTCTTATACAACAGATTGACAAGCTGTCCTTTTTTATTCTGAGGTTTCATGGTGTGATATTTCTGCAGGAGTGAGATGGTCCCTATTACAAAGGCATACAAAGGAGCATTAGGGGAACTCACTGTGACAGAAGGTGGATCTCGCTGTACTCACTAACACTGGCCCTGTTTTGGTGTCAGTTGTCTCAGATAGCTTAAGAATGGGCTGCAAGCATCTCTGACGTGGCATCCAGATGTGGTGGGCTTGAATGTAGACTGAAGAGGGTGACATTTGGATGCCTGAGTATAAGATGACACTACAGTTTCAGCACAGCCCTGATTCAGCAAGGATGACTCAGCAAAACCAAGATTCATTTTCCTTAGGGGCAGAAGCTTTGGCAACTATAAACTGGTTCAGTTTCCTGATCAAATATTCAATTTTTTGAACTACAAATGATCTTTTTTGAACTTTTTGCATAAGCTCTTGTGTCTCCTATGTTCTTCTGGGGGAAAAATATTCGGTGTCTTAGAGAGAGAGGGAAAAAGAGACCAATGTAGTTATTAAAAATATGATCACATTTGTATTCTGAGCTGGTTTTTTCAGATTTTCCAGGTGAGATTTAGCTGTGCCTTTACCACTACACTGTTGATATCTGCAGTGTGTGGCCCTAGGAAGTAATTTTTACATCTCTCTAGTGATGACGACAGTGATTTGAATATTTGAATCAAATTTCTTATATATTTGAATCAAGTACATACTTGAATCAAATTGCTCCTACCCCCTGTTAATGTTTGGAACTACAAACATAAAACATGTCACACAGTTTTCATACTAAGAAGTATTTATATCCACAAATATGTAGAGCATACAAGCCGTATAGAATAACACATAACCAGTACTGCTCTTGCTCTTTCGGGTCTCACACTTCAGTTACTGCTGTATATTCCTATTGGCTTTAAAAGAAAACCCTCAAGTATACAGTGTAATTACATAAAACATTGCTTTAGGTCTTTAGGGTAGTACTGAAGAAATATATCTCTGCAAAATTCAGCCCCTAGTGCTCTGCTTTACAGGTTTGGCAATTTGTTTCATTATGTTTTTGTGTAAAATTATTTCTCTTTCACTACAATTTAAAGTATCATTTTTCTTGTTTAGAGAAGTTTCTAAGTGTACCCGGCCAGTAGAGGAAGTTTGCACTGCCCGCCTCCAATTTAGAAGACATAAGCGAGCTCCCTGGACTCGTGCCTGGTCAGCATTTTCCTCCCAGCTGCTCAGTGAGCCTTTTGTGCCAGGTCCGCATGGTTTCTATTGTTAGTTCCCTTTCTGCATTGTTGTCTGTTCCCAGCAATGCAGGTCCTTTGGACTGTTTATGTTTTATTTTCATACTCTGTAGGAAATCATATTCTGTATAGCCCACTGAGATATATACACACCATACACTAGTTTTACAAATGTACAAAAATTTTTGTTAAAATTTAAAGTGGTATTTCTGTAAGGATAATAGTGTTGAGCTATCTACACGTATATACATCTACTTAGTCTGCCTGTATGATGAATATATGTATATAGGCATCTATCTGATTTACTAATCACCTATTAACTGTTAGTGGTGTGTTGTAATTAAATTTTTAGTTCTGACTTTTTAGTATATGTGCTGCCGAAGCGAGCACTTTAGTTCTGACTTTTAAAAAAAAATTGCAAAATTCCAAAAATGGCGAATTGGCTTTTGCATGTTGATAGAAACTGGCTCCAGTATGACACTGTGATAATCTATCTAATTCTACTCACTTATTTCTTCACCCATGTCACTGGGGAGATCCTCATTGAATCACATGGTGAGTATAGGTAAGTATATCTGGAGGAAGAAGTGGGACTAAATGGCCAAAGTGTAATAAAAGATGGAAGGTTTTGTGGACGGCAGGTAAATGCTAGAGTCTCAGGGAGTAGGAAGCAAGAGTTAACCTGCTTTGTTATAGAAATAGAAATAATTCCCTTTATGAAAGTCTTAGGAAAAAAAAAACCACTTTATACAAAGTTATATAGTTCACATTTTAAATAATGTAAGAACATTAATAACCTTTTCTGCAATAAAATATTGTAGTATGATTTTACATTTATTTCTGTGGGATAATCACCTTTCAATTGGCAAAATAGAATTATTAGAGTCATCAGAAATGCATCCATTGGATAAAAATACTGTAGTTTATCGGCAGATACTTGCTGCACGTCTTCCTCATTTTCCTTTGTTAGACACAATAACCAACACCTACGACTTAAAGGAGGAGAACTTTATTTGGCTCACAGGCATTTAGAAATTTCAGTCCATAGTCAGTTGGCTCCAAGGCGCCAACAGCCTGTGGAAGGAGCTGCACAGGAGACATCTACTCACATGATAGTGTTCAGGAAACAGTGAGCGAGGGGAGGAGCCAGGGAGGAACATAAACCCTTCCGGGTCATGTGAGCAGCGACCCACCACTCCTGACTCCTGGAACAGACCCATCCTCTGATGAACATAAGCCCCACCTCTGAACACGTGAGGCTCCAACTGACATTCTAGATCTCCAAAATATTCACGTCCATCTCTTTATGCAACGTGCGTAGGGGTTGCCAACATTTTAACAGCGTCAGAGTTCTCAAAAAGTCCAACTTCAAAGTCTCTTCTGGGCCAGGGATTTAATTTGGGGGGGGGGGTGGCTAACATTTTCAGTAACCATGCTCTCCTCTGCTCCAGATTTTCAGGTGTTTCCTTTCTGGAAAAATGGGAAAACTTTTACATCTTTTGGCTCTTTCCCTTTGCCCTGATTCTTACTGTAGATCTGGCTGAAAGCATCCAGCAGCACCTGTGGTACAGACTAAAACCCCAGATGCTTTGAAATTTGTTCTGGTAGATTAATTAGTCTGCCTCCTTAACCTTGGCCGTCTGAAACGTCTCAGGATGTGGATGGAACGGAGAGATGTTTAAAATTCCCAGTGGGCTCAGCTGTCAACTTTCTAGGGTTTAGCTCTCCAAATCTTTCTCAACTCCCCCTGTGGACCAGTTGCAAAAGGTTCTGAACCACATAGTAAGGTTCAGTCACAAAAGTTACCCCACTTTTCTGGTACTCAAATCTGCCTTAGTCAACACCTTCCATTTAATAAAAGATAGCTTTACTTTTGTGGTTTCAGTGGATGGTTTTCCAGCTCCAAGGCAAAAATGTAATCGTGGAGTTCCTACTCACAACTTGGACAGAAAGCAAGACTTCCTCCCTTAATTTGGTTACTGTGGCCATGAAGGAATCAAGACTTCTGATCAGGGATGATGTACTTCAGAGGTTACGAGTAGGGGGGAAGCCTTTATCCCACTTGAACAAAGGGAGGAGGTTTTTCTACCAGAGAGCAGGGACTGGAGCAAAACTGAACTCAGCATGAGCTATACAGCCACGGAAATACTGCCTGAAGCAGGGAGAGAAAAGAGAAACACCCTGCTTTACCTTCCTCCAGTCTACCATTGGGTGAGCTTACCTGGCAGGTGTGGGAAGTTGTTGAAAGAGAACCTTGAGGAAGAGCCTGGAAGGTGGGTGAGGATCAAATCTATAAGCAGAAAGGGCCAGCACTGGCATGCATAAGTGTGCAGGTATGTGTGCGCACGCACACACACACATACACACAATGCTAAGTACCTTCTATTTTGTGCTACTCTGCTTTTGAATTCTTTGTTATATGTCCATCAAAATAGCTTTTGCATTTTATACATTGTCTGTGGAGGTATAGAGAAGAAAGTTGAAAATCAATATACAATTCGGCTCATCCTAAAAATTCTGGCCAACATTCCCTGCAATAGTCCTCGGTAATAGATTTTTAGATCACTACCATGACAGTGTTAGATTATTGCCTACATTTTCATTTTTTTGTTCTCTTTTTGAAAAAAGACCAAAGAAAATTAAAAATTTTGCACTCATATAGGTCCTGCGCTCGTGTCAGTGGTTAACCTTCTGGTTTTGGTTCCTTTGTGGTGTTTCCTTGACATTACAGCCCTTAGGGAATGGCTGAATCTTTTGTCCTTGTTTTCTGTTATTACTTTGCACAATGACTTATTTTGTGTAATCCTCTGTGTCAGTATCCTCAAGAAGTGGCGTTTGAAAGTCTGTTGCAAACTCCTTAGGAAACTACCTGACTAAAGCCAAATTGTGTGGGCCTACTTTAAAAGTCCATTACTATGTTGTTGCTGAACAAAGTTTTCTTGGGACCATTTCATTTTCAGACTTATGTGGTGCTCATAAGCCATTTCTGGATGTTTTCAACCAAAGCAATTAAAGAAAGGAAGTCTTGCCAGGCGTGGTGGCTCACGCCTGTCATCCCAGCACTCGGGAGCCAGAGACAGGAGGACTGCTGAGTTCCAGGCTTGCCTGGGCTCCATAGAGAGCTCAGGGCCAGCCTGAACTACAAAGCGAGACCCTGTCTCAAAAAAAAAAAAA